>PVKA01003264.1:0-112264 GCA_004027165.1 Ctenomys sociabilis | reverse complement strand
TACCTAAGTTCAGACCTTGTGTCTGCCATTCATGAAGCTGCCTTCAGTGAAGTGGTCTTTTTTTCTCCAGTTATGGATAGCTGAAGAGTAAAGATTTACTCATAATTGAACTTTTCTAACCTTAAATCAATCTCTTTATTTACAACAAATACCCTGAACTTAAAGATAACTTTACTTTGACTAATTAAAGAATTTTAGCTTGAAGCAGGATTGAAGAATGAGAACACCTCATAGCTTATTCAACAATACTTTGTTTTAATATTGTATAGATGAAAACTATTATTTGCTTTATGTTCTTGGTTCTATTGCTCACTTGTTTATACACAGGTAGATAACTAATTCTGTATCTCTGGGTCTTTTCCTCCAGTAGCCTCACTTTGGCTAATCATGTTGTCAAAGGTGAGAAAGAAAGCAGTCACTTGAAGCACAAGCCTGTGGTTTTTCTCGCTTACATGCTTAATGTTACGTCTTTCAGTTTCTTCAGTGTAGTAGCAGAACAGTGACTGGAGCATAGAATCTCTCTGTTCTCAATTCATTCATTTCTCTGCATTAAAAAGCATGCTCCTTGAAGACAGTGACTGGTACTAGCTTATTCTTAAATCTTCCCTTCTATGAGAAGGATTTCTAATGGGGCAATATGTCTATGTCTATGTCTATGTCTATGTCTATGTCTATGTCTATGTCTATGTCTATGTCTATGTCTATGTCTATGTCTATGTCTATGTCTGTCTATGGAGACATAAAGTTCTTAAGAGTCCTAGAAAGTTTCCACTTTGTTAAATCCCTTGTCCTATTCCATTTCAGAAATTTTTTTTGAGCCATAGACTAATTAGATCACCCCTTTGGTAGATGAAGCACATATGGATGAAAAGGAAACAAGATCCTTATATTTTGAAGCATATTCTTTATCCTTGCAATATTATGTCAGTTTGGTCACAGGAAAATGGAACATTCTTCGTGAAATCACAGTGAATTGATGTATCTGGCATGTGGAAAACTGTAGTAAGTAGAATATTACAGAATTATTAATGATGTTACCCAGCACTGCCAAACACCTTCCATGAAAGTAAGCAGTAAGGATAAAACTAATGAAGGCATAACATATCAAAATAATAACAGCAAATAACAGTGCCTGTGAAATCAAAATGTCTTTGTGGATTCCACAAGGAGCTTTCTTCACTAAAACTTTGGGAATCTGAAAGCCCACATGTAGGACCTGAGTGCTGTGTGACAAGTAAGTTTAGTGTACATCATTTAATCTTCAAAAACACTTGAACAATGAAGTAGGATATTTGTGAGTTTTCAACAATTTATAAAAGGATCTTGCCAGTGAATGAAAATATACAGAAGGACTGGTGATTCTCCCATAGGCCCTGGCTCATCCAGCTGCCCAAGGTGGGCTGAGAACAGTGCACATGTTTATTGATCATTGCTTCTATAAACTTTCTTTATTTCCTTTTCATTCATGTATTTGGACCAGTGCCTCACTATGCAGCTCAGATTCATAATGATCCTCCCATTTTCAGCCTCTCTAGCACTGGGATTGCAGGTATGTGCCACCACACCTGGACTTGGTCCTGGGCTCAGAGCAAATCTGCAGATTTTTTTTCTGAAGTGTATAGAAGAAAGTGAAAACCACTTGTATTAAAGTGAAATTTAACTTTTGTAGTTCATGTGGCAAACATTTGCTTAAGAATTTGAACTCCTAGGTTATGAGCTGGGACATTTAAAAAAATTTATTAACAGTTCTTTTACTGAGTAGCAACTATAGAGATTACTCTTCACCATGGATCCATTTTGCATCATAGGTCAAGTCTGATAATTTGAAAGTTGGGTCTCAGGTTAATATATTCTTTCATTTCATATAGAATGACAAAATTCAATTTTATTGTCATGGTTTTCTAAGTGTTACAGTCTATGTTCTGACCATGGTTTTGTTAATCACAAAGTCATAGGAATGAATTTACTTAAAGTAACTTCTTTTTATGGAATTGTCTGCATTGCAGAGATTGTCTAGAAAATTTATTTCCTTAAAGGAGCATCACTATGTGATTGGCCTTGAGATCTAAACGGTGCAGGAAATGACAGAATTTATACCAATCCATTTAACTAATAGGAAATCATGTGAACAGAGTTCCTGGTGGCCAAATCACTGATAATTCCCCAACAATAAGTACTGAGATCTCCAGAATTCAGAATTTCCAACTCCTTTACCAGACAGTTGTGAGGCATTTGATAATTTCCATGTAAATTTTAATGTGTGTGGGAATGACTTCTTTGCTTCTCAGTATTGACATATTACTAGCAGTATGAACAATATTTTGAGGATGTAGTTAAAATATTGAGAGTTTTAAAAAATAGTATTCATCTTTGTCCAAAGCATTAAGAGTTCTTATCTGTTGGAAACAGTCAACCAGTAGGCAATCTTTCAAAAGGCAGCCTAAAGAGCTGAATAAGATTTGCAAGTAGAAAAAAAAAGCTATGTCACTGAGGTAGAGGTAAACTTAGAGCCTGAGTGCTGTGCAAATTCTTTGAAAGGTTATTGGAATGACAGCTATTAGCAGGCTGAAGGTACAATTCTTTAAGAACTAACACACAGCGGTCTTTGTTGCCTTGTGCCCTGAAATCTCCCATCACATTCTATTTCATTAGACAGCTATTGAACTCAAAAGAACTCCAGAGTTTCTTTCAAGTTTCTTTTTTCTATCTTTCTCTTTCAGTTGTTGTAAGTGCATTCAATCTCTTGGGCACTGCTTGAATTAGTCCATTAAATTCTGCAAGATTTTAATTCTTGTGGTCTTGGATTTCCTTCATTACCGAGACCACCATCAAATCTTAAGAGCAATGGTACAATCCAAGATGAGAGAAAACAAAGCCATATCAAGATATAGATTCAGAGAAAGAACCATCTCTCAACTATCACCCAGTACATTAGAGTGATTTGTGCAACCTGGATCAAAATGCATTTCAAATGATATAAAAATAAAATGTAAAAGACAAACAAGCACTTTGCATTTAGGAAGTATTTTCCTTAAGTCTGCAACTAACGGAAAGCTTGATCCCTCTAAAGTTAGAATATGTACACTTGAAAATGTTGCCCACTTGCTTCTTTTCACTGGTAGAGTTTTTTTACAATGTGTATTAATTTAACCTCCTATTTATAGAAGAAAAGTGCTCTTCTTGGAGAGAAAGAATGCAAGGAATATGATGCTTAAAAGCAATATTTCATACTACACCCACTGAAGGTCAGTTCATCTATCCAAGGGTAAAGCTTTTCTTTTTTATTGAAGTTGGACTGCAGCCTGCAAAGACTTTCTCTTTCCTTTAAAAATACCATTTTCTGCCTAATTGTGCCCAGCTTCATTTACACCCTGTAAAAGGCTTGTGTTTGAGCTCATAGACTCAGGAGACTTTGTTACTCAATAGCCAAACTACAGCTATAGCCCTCTGGGATATTTGAGTAAATGTAAGTGAAAGCTCCCTCTATTTATCTCTGTATTCCCTTTAAACCAAAGTTTAACTCAGGACACTGTGGGAATATTTAAAGAAATTTATGTGTAGGACTGTATTCCAGATAAGATCTGAAAAATACTTTTTTGGCCTGCAGAAGTGTTCATCGATCAACAGAACTTCCAATAGTGACCCTCATGTTGTTAAGTAACCTCTCTGTTTTAATAGGGATAGGAACCAGAACCATCTGCCTTTAGCAGATAATGATATTCCCTTAAAATTTTCCATGAGAACCTAATAGCAAAGGATTGAAGATGGAAGGACAGATCAAGGACAGCAAAGAGACATCAATCCCAATGAAATGGCAATTTAGTCAATTAGCAAGTGTCAACCAAGAGAATGCTTCTGTATCTACATTTTGCAGGAGAATATACTACGATGTATTTTTGATGTGTCATGGGCCTCTGCAGGAAGTAATGTCTTGTGGCACTTACACGTCTAGCTGAACTCCTCAGTGCATACTTGTACAGGTCTACAACTAAGTTGAACTGTTTTGTTTTCTGACCTATGTGATTCATCTTCTTGTGGGCTGACTTCCTAGGTTCATATTAAACCTTTATTCATCATGCTGTAAGATCTTTGAATCCTTTTAATTAGTGAAAAGATAAAAAATATGAATAATATTGAAGCTTCCATAGTTGCTCAGCTTTGTTAACTTTGACATCAGGTTTCAGAAATAAGGTTATTGATTTATCTTTTTGGGTTTTTTTTTTGGTATAACTGTGTTACCGCTCTAATCACATGGCCTGGCTTCTTCTCCATGACAGCATTAGTGCAAACAATTATTTTCTTTTCTGTTTTGGTCAGCCCCATCTCTACAGAGAAGACTAATCTTCAATGATGTTTTACTTAGATTTTGCTTTAATTTTGAATTAACTTTTAGGATATGAGCTATTCTTCCTGTCACTTTGCAACCTGAACTCAAAATACTACACATACTGTTCAGCTTCATTGAGATTGTTGCTAACATACAGATGGATATTTTTATTACATATGTGATTCAAGACAACATAAATAAGATATCTAGCCAGCAACTGTGTTTGTAGAAGACTTTCTGCTGATATTATATACAGCAAATAGAAGGAATTTGCTTTAAATGTAGTATTTGGTATAAAAAATTCATTTAATAAGCTCAGCCCATAACTGGGATAGAAATCCTGGTCTAGACAATCAAATTAAATAAGATAAATGCCGCTAAAAATGCAAAGTTATTGAAGAAAATTGGAGAATCTAATATAAAAATGGATACAGTGCAGGTGGTCATTACATTGAAAAGGAAAAAGAAAGCCTTCAACTTTTAACAACTCTGGATGAACAACCTGGAAAGGAGAATGCTGATCTATTGAAGCAGATGGTCCAAACAAACATGAGCTAGAGAAACAAAGCAGAAAATCTGGGAAGCAAGCCAACATCCACAATGGGCTAATAAAAACGAACAAACACCTCGGCAACTGTGGCCAATAGCTAAGAACCCAAACTGCCATAACCCAGCCCGTTGTTTTAGGCATATCAGAAAAAGCAGAGGGACCCCTAGTCTGTAGATGTTCTCATTCTTTGTTGGCCAAAATCGCGGGAGAGAATTATAATCTTCCCAAAGAAAAATGTTCTTCAGGTTTGTACATTAGTGACTGCTGAGGCCATTCTTATTTAACTATGTCAACAAGCCAAGGAATTATGAGATATTGTATTGAAGAGTTGAAATCTACAGTGGGAACCTTGAAAGAAAGAATAGGGGAATCAAATGTTTTGTTTGGGGCTCCAGTGTTCCACACTTTTCATAAATATCTGTGTTTTTTTGACAAGATAACAAATACTTA
Organism: Ctenomys sociabilis; assembly: GCA_004027165.1. Lineage (NCBI taxonomy): Eukaryota > Metazoa > Chordata > Mammalia > Rodentia > Ctenomyidae > Ctenomys > Ctenomys sociabilis. The sequence continues at coordinate 106,937 of PVKA01003264.1, read as the reverse complement.
GAAGAGCTTTTAGAAGGGTAAGAGATGAGCACATTAAAATTCTCTTGCATTGTCTGTATTGCCCTGCATATTAATTCAGTGGATGACTTCAATAGTATTGTTTTTTTTTTTTTTTTGTACCGGGGATTGAATTCAGGACCCTGTGCTTGCCAGGCAAGCACTTACTCTACTGAGCTATCTCCCTGGCCCCAATAGTATTGTTTTAACAAGGGGTTCTACAATTAATGCTGTATAACAAAATTTATAACAAACCTGTCTTGCTTGCAGTATTCTTTACTGATAGCAGTTTATTGATTGCTCATATTTTAGAGTCACAACATATTGTTTGGAATGTTTGGAGATAGTAAGATCTAGGCTTGAGTTACCCAATAATCAGCTTTGGTGATTATGACCTTTGACAAGCTATTTAACCTATCCAACCTTAAATTTCCTAATTTCTTCTTCTCCAAACTGAGAGGGATAATTGCTCCAAAAACATGTTAAGCTTGTGAAATCACAATCCCAGTAAAAAATTATGATACAGGGAAATAATACTTGAAAGATATTGGCATTTTTTGGTTAGCACAGTATAAAAATACAATCTTCATATATTTGCTAAAAATCATACAAAGCAAACATATAATCTCTGACTAATTAATGATACAATTATCATTTTTGCAAATTTAACCTTCCAAATATTGTATATCAAATTTTACTTTTTTATTGAGAAACAAATCTCAATGCAATAGTTTCACAGTTAATTAATAGGAGAGTTTCAATAATTAATACATTGCACATTGTTATCTTCTTAGTGGTTATCCACAATATAAGAAACAGACAGGATATCCTGTCCAAACACTATTAGTACAAATCTTTCTTCTCATTGATTTAAGTGAAAATAGCTGTATATCTATCTTAACTACTCTATATACAAATACAAAATGGTCCTTCCGTTGTAACACCTTTTTTGTTTAGTACTATCAAAGATGGGTATTCTGTTGGAATCTAAATACTATAGGCACATGAACTCAGCAAAACAATCCAACACAGTCCAGCAGTCCACAATAATAGTGGGTTATCCACAGAAGTTGATGACTTGAGACCTTCACAGCTCAGTATGTTAATATGGCTTTACTTTTATTTATTTTTTAATAAGACAGTTTCAATAATAATTAATACATTTTTCATTGTCATTTTCCTAGTGGTTATCCATAGTGCAAGAAGCAGATAGGTTATCCTGTCCAAACACTATTACTAGCAATATTTCTTCTCATAGAATTAAGCAAAAGTAGCTGCATATCTATCCTAAGTATTCTGTATACCCAAATACAAAATAGTTCTTCCTTTGCATCCCATTTTTTTTGTTTAGTGCTCTTAGACAAGGGTATTCTATTGGAATTTAAATATTATATGTGCTTAAATTCAGCAAAACACTCCAACACAGTCCAGCAGTCCACAATAGTAGTGGGTTATCCGCAGAATTTGTTGACTCAGCATATTAATGTGGCTTTACTCTATATACCTCGTTTTTAATTCTTTTCTGCAGGATGGTTAAAACCAACATAAAGCAAGAGGTATATAACAATAAATGTAACTTTTTTTATCTGATAAGGTCAGTGAAGTCCCCTCAGGATTTATCCTGTAACTCTGTACCGCACTTTGTAGATCCTTTGTCAGGGTCAGCCATGTGGATAAGTCACGGCCATTGCTTGACCATTTTTCTCTCTGTGAAAGCCTGAGAGAAAGTTTTCTCTCCATGTGACTCTCCTTAGGCACACTATATATCATCACATTCCTCTGTGGCTCCATAATCTCCTTGATCAGAAAATATGGGGCACAACTGAGTTCCATGATGTTATAGTACCAGTTCTCCTATGTCCTGAGTCTTCACTGATCTTGAAAGGCCAGGGCCAAAATATTGGCTGACCTCGCAGCCCTTCCTTTTCTCCAATTTTTGATCAGCAAACTTAGGTTGTTAACTTTCCAGAAGAGAAGCTTATTATTATCCTGCAACATATGCAGTTCAGTTCACCCTATCTGTCTAAATATCAAACATCTTAGACATTATGTGGAGCATGTATTTTCCATCAAGTTTTGATGTATTGAACTTTAAGTCCTTACAGAATATGAGGAAAAACATTTCAAAAAAGGAATAAAAACATATTTTTACAGAGAAATTTAAAATCCAACTATATACATCATTGTAACAGGACAGTCCTCAAACATCTTTTTCTTTGTGTCTTTTTTTTTTTTTTTTCATTTATTGCCCATTCAAAAAAAACCAAAAAAATATTTTACTTGTGAGATGGTATGGTAATAATAGGTATGTTATGACAAGAAATATGTATTTAGGAGACCAGAATGACAGGTATTTCAAGCGTGATACACATTGCTATCTTCTGTGAAGTTGCTTGGTTCATGGATTTTAAGCATATATAGAAAGGTTGAGAATACTACCAATTACCTGCTACTCTCAAAAACCTGCTGATGTTTCTTGGGATCATTGTCTTGCCCATCCTGTGTGTATAAATGGATGCCTTTTCCCTGTCCTGTTTCTCACTTTTCTCCTTACCCTCTTCTTATTGTCCAATCCTCAAGTTCTTGCTTTCTTTTTAGTTATGTTACACCTTTCTATTTGTATTTCTTCTTTCGATTTTTTATACTAGGGAGACTATATGATATTTCTACATGTGGGTTGCCTTTATTTCACTGATCAGTAGATATTCAAGAGGCATCCACTTAAATATGTATATGCTTCAAGATTACCATTCTTTATAGCTGAGTAATACTCCATTGTGTAAAAATACCACATCGTTTTTAACCATTCCTCATGTGATGGGCATCTTGGTTGTTTCCAAGATTTGGCTATCACAAATTGTGCTTCTATAAACAGGTACACATATATCACTATGCAGTTCCTCCAGGAAAATTCTCAGTAGGGGACAGCTGGCTTGAAGGGGATTTCCAGTCCTAGTTTCTAAAGGAGTCTCCACACTGATTTCCATAATGGTTGCACCAGTCTACATTCCCACCAGCAGTGGAGAAGGATTCCCATTTCCCCAAAGCCTTTCCACCATTTGTTGTTGGTTGATTTGTTTATGATAGACATTCTTTCTGGGTGAGATGGTATCTCAGTGTTGTTTTAATTTACATTTCATGGATGGCTAGTGATGTGGAGCATTTTTTCATTTATTTATTTGCTTCTTTAATTTCATCCTCTGAGAGGTGTGTGTTCATCCCAAATGCCCATTTCTGGATTGGGTCTTTAAATTTAAGGGCCCTAATGTATTTTAGTTCTTTATGAATTCTAGAGAGCAGACCTTTGTCCGAGTGCTTATTAGTTAAGATATTTCAAAATTTGTGGGTTGTCTTTTCATCTTGTTGGTAATTTTTTCATATTCAAAAACTTCTCAATAAGATTTGATCACAGTTGTTAATTTTTTTCAAGTGTTTCTTGGGCAATTTTGTGTTTCTTCATGAATTCTTTGTTTACCCCTATGTCACCAAGAGTTCCTCCTACTTTCATTTCCAGGAGATTTAGTGTTTCTGTTTTAATGTTTAGATCTTTAACCATTTTCTATTTAGCTGAGTGTATGGTTATAGACCTGGATAAAGTTTTAGTTTTCAGCATGTTTAGAACCAGTTTTTCCAGTACCATCTGTTAAAGAGGCTATCATTCTTCCAGTAGCGTGTTTAGCCCCTTTGTCAAAGATCAGGTGGCTGCATGTGTTTGTAGAGGCCTCTGCATCTTCTAATCTATTCCACTGATCCTGAGGTCTATTTCTTTGCCAATGCCATGCTGCTTTTATCCCAGTACCTTTGTAGTATAATTTCAAGTCAGGAAGTGCAATGCCTCCTGCCTTGTATTTGTTGGCCAGGATTGCCTTTGCTATCCTATGTCTTTTCTGGTTTGAAATAAATTTTAGGAACAATATCTCTAGGTCTGTGAGGTATTCTGGTGGTAGTCTGATAGAGATTGCATTAAATCTGTACAGCAATGTTAGGATTATGGCTATCTTCATGATGTTGGTTCTTCCTATCCAGAAGCAGGGAATATATTTCCATTTTATGAAATCCTCTATGATCACTTTTCTTAGATTACTGTAATTTTCAATGAAAAGATCTTGGACTTCTTTGGTTAAGTGAATACCATGTATTTCATTTTCCATGGTGCTATTGCAAAAGTTATTGTTTCTCTAATTTCCTTCTCAGTGTCCTTGTTATCTGTGTGGAAGAATGCTACTGACTTTTGAGTATTGACTGTGTATCCTGCTGTGCTAATGAATTTGGGTATCAATTCTAGTAGCTTCTTGGTGGAGTATTTTGGGGTCTTCCAAGTAAAGCATCATGTCATCTGCAAAAAGTGATAATTTACCTTCTTCTTTACCTATTCTTATTCTCTTTATTTCTCCCTCTTGTCTAGTGGCTGTAGCTAATGATTCCAAAACTATATTGAATAGTAGGGGTGATAGAAGACATCCTTGTATTGTACCAGATCTAAGCATAACAGATTTCAGTTTTTCCCCAATTAGAATTATATTAACTGTTGGGTTGTCATAAATGGCTTTTTAAAATTGAAGTACAGGCCTCCTATTCAATTTTCTATAGGACTTTGAACATGAATTGGTGTTGGACTTTGTCATAAACTTTTTCTGCATCAATTGCTATGGTCATGTGGTTTTTATGTTTCACTCTATTGATATAGTGAATTACATTTATAGACTTTCTAATACTGAACCATTCTTGCATCCCTGGAATGAATCCTACCTGGTTATAGTATATGATCTTCTTCACGATTTGCTGTATTCTATTTGCTAGGATTTTATTGAGGATTTTTGCATCTATGTTCATGAGGGAGATTGCTCTGTAGTTCTTCTTTTTAATTGTGTTTTTCCCTGGTTTTGGAATCAGTATAATACTTTCCTCCAGGAATGGTTTTGGGAGGACTGCTTCCTTTTCAATTTCATTGAAGAGTTTGAGCAGTGTAGGGATTATATCATCTATAAATTTTTTGTAGAATTAAGATGTGAATCTATCAGGACCCAGACTTTTATTTGTTGGCAGGCTTTTTATTATATTTAGTATTTCATTGGCTGTTATTGGGTTATTGAGAGTTGTTATATCTTCTTGATTCTGTTTTTGTAACTTGTACCTTTCTAGGAATGTGTCCATTCCATCTATGTCCTGTATTCTGTGAGTGTAAAGATTCTCAAAGTAGCTACTGATAATCTTCTGAATTTCCATTGGGCCTGTGGTGATTACAGCCTTTTCATTCCTTATTACCTGTATTTGAATTTTTTTTTTTTTTGTTCTTTTTGATGAGGTTAGCTAGGGGTTTATCAATTTTATTTAGTCTTTCAAAGAATCAGCTTTTTGATTCATTAATTATTTGAACTGCTTTCATCTTAATTGAATTACTTTCTGCTCTAATTTTTATGATTTACTCTTGTCTTTGGGCTCTGAAATTTGTTTTCTCCTCCTTTTCTAGTTGTCAGAGGTGCCGCATTAGGGGGTTTGTTTGTTCCTGTTCTGTTTACCTAATGTGTGAGTTCATAGCTATGAATTTCCCTCGAGAACTGCTTCCATCACATCCAATAAATTCTCATAACTTGTGGTTGAATTTTCATTGAATTGTAGATATTCATTGAATTGTTAAATTTCTTGTTTAATTTCTTTGTGATCCATTGATTGCTGAGTAGGGAGTTGTTTAATTTCCATCTATTTAGGGGCTTTTCTGGTTTCTTTTGTAATTATTTTCAGTTTTATTGCACTGTGGCCCTATTATATGCAGGGATAATTTCTGTTTTCATGCTTACACTTAAGCACGACCCATTATGGACTAATATGTGGTATATTTTAGAAAATGACCCATGTGCAGCTGAAAAAATTTGTATTCAACTGTGTTTGGGTGGAACACTCTATATCCACCTAGTCCATTTTTTCCAAGTTCTAGTTCAGTTCTACTACTTTTTTGCTAATTTTTTGTCTGGGTGACCTATCTTTTTGGATAAGGGTGTGTTAAGGTCTCATGTTAAGATTATCATCTTGGACATTAGATTTTCTTTATGTACGTTAAAACTTGTCATTGTCAATTACACTTCTATTATACAAACTGTAATAGAAGCTTCATGCTTCAAATGCCTGTCATTGTGGTCTTCTAAATATGTACTTCTTGCCATGATATACCAACTATTAGTATACTGCCTTTCAAATAATTTTTTTGAAGGGTAATAAATGAAAAATAAGACAAAAATGTCACAAGACAGTCCTGCTACAATGCTGTATGTGGATGGATTTCTAGATATCCATGTAAATATATGTAAGTGTTAATTCCTATATTTTTTAAAAAATAACTTTTCTTTTTTATATTCTGTATCAACTTAGAGTTTAGTATCTCAATACTTGATGGAAAATGCATGTTTTATGTTATGACTATGATGTCTGATATTTAGACAAATAGTGTGGGAAATCAAAACTGTATATGTTGCAGGATAATAATAAGCATATCTTCTGGAGGTTTAACAACCTAAGTTTTCAGATTAAAAATTGGAGAAAAGGAAGGGCCGGAAAGTCAGACAAAATTTGGCCATAGCCTTTCAAGGTCCTGCTGTTGTTTACTCCTTTTTCTCCTATGTTTAATTGTTTGCTCTACTTAGTGGGTTCCTTCTGTTCTTGTCTGTGGACTTCTGATCATTTTAGTCAGATTAGATGGTCTATAGAACATCTTTCAGTAGTATGTGTAGGGTTGGCTTTGTCACCACGAAATTCTTTAGTCGTTATTTGTCATGGAAATATTTCACTTCTCCATCAGACTTGAAACAGAGTTTTGCAGAGTATAGTAGTCTGGGCTGGAATTTGTTTTCATAGAGTACCTGAAGTACACTGTTCCAAGTTCTTCTTGCTTTCACGGTTTGTGAAGAGAAGCCAGCCATAATTTTGATGGATTTTCCTTTGAATATGTTCTGCTTCTTTTCTCTAGCAGCTTTCAGTATATTATTTTTGTGCTGGATTTCTGGGATCTTGACTATTATATGTCTCGGTGTGTTTTTAATTGGGGTGAAGTTATTTGGCATTCTGTATGCTTTGGTTACCTGAATGTCAGATTGTTTGCTCATATTTGGGAAGTTTCTGCTATTACTTCTGCCCATATTCTTTTTATATCATTTGTATTAACTCCATCTTTCTCATTGATGCTTATCAGTCCCACATTGTTCATCTTTTCATCATCTTGCAAGTGATTGATTATTTTTTCCTGATTTCCTCTATACCTTTCTTCTATTGTTTCTTTGCTGAGACATTGTTAATTCATACATTTTAGCTGAGCTAGTGTCCTCTGTTCTGGGTGCATTGGATTTCCCCCATATGTTTCTGCATTAGATTCTTTACTTCAGATACTATGAATTCAGAGAGTTCTTTTCTTTATTTCAGGAATTAATTGTGCTCTGAGTTCCTCTATATCTTTTTGCTGTTTCTTTACTTCTGATGCTGTGGACTTCATTTATTCATTTCAGCTGAGCTAGTGTCCTCTGCACTTGTTATGGGTGGATTAGAGGCCTGAGATTCCATTTTGCTCCTTGTCTTTGTCATTTCATATAGCTATGACCTCCGACCTTTGGTGTAGATCTTTGGTGCTGTTACAACCTTAGCACCTACTGAAATTTGGGTGCAGATCTATTAAGTTTGAGTTTATCCAGTTTTCCCTCGCCTGGGTCTAGCTATTGTGTTCAGCTGAAATCCTTGAAAGTGAACCCGTGGTGCCCCTCTGTTGTGCCCCTGGCGTAGGGAGCACGGGGGAGCACAGAAGCTCTTCCACACACTAGCCAGGTTTAGGTTTGGGCTGGATCTGGGGGTCCCTAGAGAGTTTTAGTAGTTCTCACTCACTGGGCAGGCTTGGGGGAGTGGGCTCCAGAGGAGTGTAGGGGTCCAGAGGGTGCGCTAAAGAGTCTCACTCATGCAGGTGCCTGAGTTTGGTTTGGTAGGGTTCTGCAGGTGCAGGGAAGCCCGAGGTTCTGCCACACAGTCGCTGAGCAGGGTTGGTCTGGAACTGGGCTGCATATCAAATTTTAGATCTTAGAATGTTTTAAATTTTTGCTTTCTTCCATTGATCAATTTATTTTGTTGCCCTGCAATTTAAAGATTATATTTGTAATCTTAGTAATCTTTAATCTGTGCTTATTATATGATAATACATTTTTATGCGATAATATAATTCTTATTCTTAGATAACATTTTAGAAAAAAATTTAATGTATTTGGTTCACTGTCTCACTACACAGCTCCTACTCATAGTCATTCTCTTGTTTCAGCCTTCCCAGTGCTGGGATTGCAGGTGTGCAACACCACGCCCGGTCTCAGTCCCTGGCTCAGAGTCCCAGGGGTGGGGCCATGTGGTGTATAGTGCTGGAGATCAAACTCTGGTCCCTGTGCTTGCCTAGGTAGGTGCTTGGTCCACTAAACTGTCTTGCTGACCCTTCTTAGATAATATTTAAAATTAGCTGATACGGTGCTATAAAAATTTTATTTAGATGTACCAAACTTTAAATTAATTAGAAGTTAATTTGCAAAGCTTTAATATTTTAATTCTAGATTCTTCTGTGTAAGAGCAAAGTCTTTCCTACTGTCCTTAAAAAGATCTTTAATTATGTTTTGTGATGTTTTCGATATTGACTATTAACATGCACAATGTATTTTATAATTTTCTATTTCTATGTATTTTATAATTTTTACTATGTATAAGAAGGTCACTTATTTTTTATTTTAAGCTATATTAATGAAGTATTATTTATTAATGTAGCACATGCATAGATTTTAGCAGCAATGAAAGTCATTGTATCCAACCCTGAAGTGTTGGAGTCAGTGTGCTTGCATATTGGCACAGTTTACAAATCTTGGGATTTTCTCCCTAGAAAGCAAAATTTTACAAACTCATGAGCCTACCCATGAAACACCACTATTCCCATTCTCATCCCAAGAGACAACCTTCACCAGTTTTAGTGATTTCTTTAGTTCTGTTGCTTCTAAATCTGCTCTTCCTTCCTCCTTTCCTCCCTCCCTCCCTTCTTCCCTCCCTCCCTCCCTTCCTTCCATTCTTCCTTCCTTCCTTCCTTCCTTCCTTCCTTCCTTCCTTCCTTCCTTCCTTCCTTCCTTCCTTCCTTCCTCCCTCCCTTCCTCCTTCTCTCTCTCTCTCTTTTGTTCTTTTTTCCTCTCTCTCTTTCTTCATTTTTAGCTATTGCTTATATTGCTTATGATGTTCACTTCCTACATTGAATTATGAAAATTTATTTCTCTTATATCAAACCTTTCATTTATCATCTTTTTCCATTTGTATAGAACCCCTTGTCCTTATTTTGATTAATTATTGGCTTAGTTTTTCTGCTGTTTTGAGTAAATATATTGCTAGTTACATACTAGATGCACAGACTGATGTGTGAAACACCTCTCAGTCAGGTGAAGAAATGCTGGTACTCATTCTTCCATAAGCCTGGGATCCTTTTCTTTCATTCTCCTGCTTTAGGCTTACATTACCTTAGGCTTTCTTTGACACCATCTATCAATCTCTTTTATTTATGTCTATTAAAATTTCTTTATTTCAGCTATCATTTTCTTTTCTCCTATTCTTAGCTAGCTTACTTAAAAAGGATAGGTGGACAAGTACATTCTTTAGGTACTTTGTAGAGATAAAAGTGTATTTATTGTTGCTTTATGCTTAATTGATAGTTGAATATAGTATATCATTTACTTTAGCAAGCATTGTTTTCTCTTGGAATGTTAAAGATTTTGCTCTACTATTTTGTGGCTTTAAAGATTCACACCTAATGAGGGCGGGGGAGATGGCTCAGTGGAATAAGAGCTTCTCTGGCAAGTACAAAGGCCTGAGTTTGATCCCAGTTATGCAAAAAAAGAAAAAAAAGATTTGCATCTATTTTTAAGGTAAATTTAAATATCTTTGGTGGACATTTTCCCATTATTTGACAGGCCCTTTGAAAGTGATCAGTTCTCTCTGAAATGTAGTCTTATTTTAAATTGAATACTGCTTGTCTTAGTTACGTTTCCTATTGCTGAGACAAACAACCAGATACCTTCAAGTTAAAGTTTAATTAGCTAGCAGTTTGTAAAGGTTTCAGGCCATACTGCTGCTGGCTGTAAGAAAGGGTTGTGGGGCAGAGAGCATCTAAGAGAAGAGTTCATGGCATCCACAAACTAACAAAAGGAACAAGATACCCTAATAGTATCTTTCTGACTTTATTCTATTTTATCTAGCCTGCTAGGATTAGGGCAATGTCAAACCAATCAGTGGAATGACTTACTAATCACAGACCCTTAATCCTAGTACCACATCCCTTAGATCTAGCCATCTGTGATAAAGCCCCACTAGGACCACATGAGGTTTTGAGTGGATGTCTAGACCCAAACTGTCACAGGGATAGAAAAAAAATCATGTAGAAATTTTGTAATATCATTTAGTTGGGCCACTTAGCTTAATTTTTTATTCTAAAGTTTACTGTTTTTTCTTTGATGTGCTGTTGTAATATTTTTACAATGGTACTGGGAGATGAAACCAAGAACCTAGTGTAAATTGGATGAATGTTCTGAGATACATCCTCAGGACTGATTCTTCGAGAAATTTTACGTAAAGAATACTGTGACAGAAATATAATAAATTTTACACTTATCTGTGAATATTTTCACATTTATTCCTTTTATTTTTACTTTAATAGGGGTCTTGTTTGCTGTGGATATCTGGCTATATGCTTTTTTAACCTAAAGAGTTTGCTTCCATTCCTAATACTATGTAATCAGTATTAAAAGGGGTGATACACCATCACTCTTTTATTTTGTCATCAACTTTAGTAATATAGTAAATATGTATGCATAGTACCTAAGTTGAAATTTTGTATGTGCAGCACCCATGTAATACAAGCACAAAATCTTTGCGATTTTGTGTTGTTAGGCTAACTTAGTTGATAATATGTTGCATTATTTTCTTAAGAAGCTCGCATAACTTTTATAATTTTTGCAGAAATTCTGTAGGAATTGTAACAAAATAAATTTCCAAAATTATCTTTCTCATGTTTGCTGTTTTGTGTTTCATGGAAAAAGAGATAAAACATAATTTCATAGCAAAATGTCAGAATAATATGAGTAATACAATACATGATGTTAACTTTAAAGAAGTCGATCAGATTAAAGCACATGTATTTCTCCAGTCAATACTAGCACAAACCTTGTTTATGATTGAAGAGATATTATTATTTTAACTGACTTACATTTTTTGTTTTTTATGTTCTTTTCTCTTTCTCCTATCCTAATTTCTTTCTTCTTTTGAACACTTTATTACCTTTTTCACTATCTATTGTACATTTTAGATGCTATTTATTGTTTCAGGTTCTTCACAAGGGAGGCAGTATGTTTTTTAAACATTTAAGTCTGATTTATTTCACTTATGAGTATGGTCTTAAGTTGCATCCATTTACTTATTAAAATCTTTCATAATGCCTCCATAGCACTCCAATGCATTAAAATAATACACCTTTTTAATCCATTCCTCATTTGTTTGGGCATTGGGGTTGTTTCCAAGATTTCTCTATTACAAATTGTGCTGCTGTAAAGATGAATGCAAATATATCCCTGTGCTATGGTATTTTTAATTCTTCTGGGAAAATACCCAGAAAGGAAGTAGCTGAGAGGGATGGAACCTTTAATCCTCATTTTAAGAGGAATCTCCATACTGATTTGCAGAGTGGTTTTACCAATCAGCATTCCCACCAACAGTGGAGAAGCGTTCCTTTTTCCTTACAGTCCTGCCAGCATTTGCGATCATTGATTTTTCTAATAGCCATTCTTTCTTGGGTGAGGCAGAATCTCAGCATTTTAATTTGCATTTCTCCAATGGCCAGTGATTTTGAACATTTTTTCATATATATATTCATTTGCCATTTGTATTTCTTTATCTGAGAAGTGTGTATTCATCTTCAGTGCCTATGTTTTCTAATTGGGTCTTTGAGTTTGGAGGGTCTGAGTTTTTTGAATTCTTTTTATGTTTTAAATAGAAGTCCTTTGTCTGAGGGACAACTGACTGAAGTGTTTTCCTACTTTGTGGGCTGTGCTTTCATTTTGTTGATTTCTTTTGCCGCACAAAAGCTTTTTAATAAGATGATATGTTAGTTAATGATTCTTTGAAGCATTTCCTGTGCAATCTGGGTTTGGTCCACAAACTCTCTTCCCATATCTGTATCTCCAAGATTTCTACCTACTTTCTCTTGTAGTAGATTTAGTATTTCTGTTTCAATATCTATTTACTTGATCTATTTTGAATTTAGTCTAGTGCATGGTGATAGACATAGGTTTAGTTTTAATTTTTCTATAGGTAGAGAGCCAATTTTTCCAGCACCATATATTAAAGGTGTTGTTTTTTTTCATTGAATATGTCTTGTCCCTTTGTCAAACAAAAGGTGGCTGAATGTGCCTATAGCTTTGTTTGCATCTTCTAATCTGTTCCACTGATCCTCAGGTCACTTTTTGCTACTAATGTGCTGATTTTGTCACAATAGCTTTGTAGTATCATTTCCAGTCAGGGATTGTGATGCCTCCTGCTTTGACTTTGTTGCCCAGGACTGATTATTCTGTTCTAGGACTCTTGTTCCAGATGAATTTTAAGAATGTTTTTTGTATATCTTTGAGGTATAACAATGGTACTTTGCTTGGGATTGCATTGAAACTGTATGGGAGTTTTGTCATTTTCAATATTGGTTCTTCTTATACATGAGCAAAGGAAATATTTTCATTTTCAATGTTGCTTTTCAGAGTACAGTAATTTTCAATATCTAAATTCTTTACTCCCTTTGTTACAATGATTCCTAGGTATTTTACTGCTTTGATATTGCAAAGGATTTGGTATCCCTAATTTTTCTTCCAGTGAGTTTATTGATTAATACAGGCATGCTGTTGACTTTTTAATTTGTGTCCAGCCTCAGTCCTGAATATACCTATTAAAGCCAGAAGTCTTTTTGACACAGTTTTTGGGGTTTTCTATGTAGAGTCTTATGTCATCTGTAAATAATGATAATTTAACTTCTACCCTTCTTATCCTTATTTCTTTATTTTTCTCTCTTGTTTAATTGCTCTGGCTAGTGTTTCCAAAAATATATTGAATAATAGTGGTGATGATGGATATCCTTATCTTTGTCCTGTTTTTAGAGTGAAACCTTTCAGTTGTGATGCATTTAGCATGATATTGGCTGACAGCTTTTATCAGATTAAGGTAAAGACCATATATTTCAATTTTCTATAGTGTTTTTATCATTAATGAGTGTCAGACTTTGTCAAAATATTTTTGAGTATCTATTGAGATGATCATGTGAATTTTTGTCTTTGGCTCAGTGATCTGGTGTATTACATTTATTGATATGCATATGTTGAACCATCCCTGCATTCCTGGGATTAAGCCTACTTTGTTGTGTATAATCTGCTTGAGGATTTGCTGCATTCTTTTTGCCAGTATTTTACTGAGCATTTTTGCATCTATGTGTATTAGGGAGATTGGCCTGTGGTTCCTTTTTAGTTGGGTTGTTCTTTGTTTTGATATCAGGGTAATACTTGTCTCCAGAAATGAGTTATGGGGGTATTATTTCTATTTAGTTTCATTAAAGAATTTGAAAAGTATTGTTATTAAATCTTTTCTAAATTTCTTGTAGAATTCAGCAGTGAGCCCCATCAGAACCTGGGCTTTTCTTTGTTGGAAATTTTTTATTCACATTTTCATTTTCACTGAATGAATTTGGGTTATTTAGAACTTTTATATCTTTTTAATTCATTTTTGATTTTTATGTATGTAAGAATCTGCCCATTTGTCCTGTGCTTTTCATGTTGTGAGAGTAAAGATTTTCAAGGTAGGTACTGATGATCTTCTACATTTCCACAGGATCTGTAATGATTTCATACTTTTCAGTCCTCATTGCATAAATTTTAGTCTTTTCTTTCCTTTTTTGCATAAGATTGATAAGGGTTAATAAGTTTTATTTACTCTTTCAAAGAAAAAAAAAGAATTAATTAATTCTTTGTAATATTTTCTTAGTCTCAATTGTGTTAATTTCTGCTCTGATCTTTATAATTTCATTTTTCCTATGGGTTTTGGACTTGACTTGCTCTTCTTTTTCTAGAAGCTTGAAGTGCAACATTAAGTTGTTTATTTGTGTTTGTTCTGTTTTCGTGTTGTGAAAATTATCTGCTTTGAATTTCTCTCTTAGGGCTACATTCATTATATCCTATATGTTATGGTATGTTGTATCTGTATTTGTTTTTAACAGTAGATATAGTTTAATTTCTTTTTTTAGTTTCATCTGTGATCCATTTGTTATCCAGGAGAGTATTATTTAATTTCTATGTGTTTGTGAAATTTTTGTTGTGTCTTTTTTTTTTTTAAATGTCCAATTTCATTGCATTGCGGTCAGATAATAAACATGACATTATTTAAGTTCTTTTGCATTTACTTAAGCATGTTCTATGGAATAGTATAAGATCTATATCATAGAACATCGTATGTACAGCTGAGAAGAATGTGTATTCTGCTGTTGGACAGAACACTATGCAAACATCAACTAAGTATATTTGTTCACAGGTTTGGCTCAGTCATAGTATTTCTTTGTTGATTTTTTGGTCTGGTTAATCCATCTACTTATGCTAGTGTAATATTAAATTTCCCCCTTACAATTGTGTAATTGATCATTTGATTTTTCATGTCTATTGATATGTGTATTATATAGGTGGTTGTTGTTCTATTTGATATGTATATATTTGTGATTTCTATCTCCTTTTCTTGTAGTTTTCCCCTAATAAGTATGTAGAGACATTCTTTATTTCCTGTGATGGCTCTTGGTTTGAAATCCACATTGTCAACAAACACAATGCATTTTTCTGAGCTCCTGTTGCCTGGAGTTTCATTTTTCATCATTTGATTTTTCAGTTTGTGAATTCATTTTTGAGTTAAATGTGTTCCTTACATAGAGAATACTTTTGAACTTTGTTTCTTGATCCATTCTACCAATATGTTTCCTTTGATGGATGAATTGAGGCCTTTCACATTGATTGTTATAACTGATATGTGTTGGCTTATTTTGTAATATTTTTTTCTAGTTGTTGGTTCCCTACTTTTCTCTACTGTTTAGTAGCTTGTTTTGCTCAGTAGTTTCTTTCTATTGTTGTTCTTGAAATTGTGGTAATTTTTGTCACTGTCCAGAATATCTTTTTAGTACTCTTTGTAGTTTTCCTTTGGTGGTCATGAATTTATTCAACTGTTCTTTGTCATGGAAATATATTATTATTCATTGTTTTTGGAAGATCGTTTTGCAGAGCATCTCAATCTCAGTTGTAAATTGTTTTCTTTTTGGATTTTAAATACTTCAATCTAAGCTCTTCTTGATTTGATGGTTTGTGGTGAAAAGTCTGCTATGATTCTGATGGGCTTTCTTTTATAGGTGATCTGTTTGTTTTCTCTAATACCTATTTTAATATTTCATCCTTGTGCTGATTTTATAATGTCTTTATTATTATTATGTCTGGGTGAAGATTTACTTTGGCTATGGCTGATTGGATTTCTAAATACCTCATTTACATGCATGTGAGATTATTTTTCCATGCTTGGGGAATTTTCTGCTAATATTTCTGTAGATTTGTTTTTTTAATGTCATTTGTGTTGATTCTTGCTGTTGCACTGATATCAGTTTTTCTTGCATTGTTTTCTTTGTGTCATCTTACAGTTGTTGAATTTTTATTTCCTGATCCTTTATTATATTAAAGAGAACTTTTTTTTTGTGAACACTAGTTGAGATTCTGTCTTCAAGGTCTGAAAGTCTGACTTCAGTTTGGTTCAAGTGGCTTTGCCAGCTTTCAACATGATGTTTAATTTTCTGAGTATCTGTATAAACCTGTTCCATGAATTCTATTTCTTTCCTTATTGATCATTATAAGTTTCCATACTCTTCCTATTGTCATATATTTTTTTATCTATCTCTGCTCTAGATTTGCTGAACAATTCCTTTATAAATGTTGACATTTCTTTACCTGGGAGGTTATGTCTGATTTGATTTCTTCTGTAGCCTCACAGATTTGTTTCTTCAGTTGTTTCAGAAATGTCAAGTATTATGTTTCCATTTTATTTTATCTCTTCATCTGCTTGAATTGTTCTCTGTATGCTGGATGTCTGAGCTTTCATTTTGCTTCTGCATTTTGTTTTTTTCTTTTTCAAAAGGTTTTATCTATTTATTTATTTGTGTTGATACTTGTACATTTTTGTATTAGGTAGATTTATCACTAGCATTAAGGTCTCTCTAGGTTAGCTTTGTTCTTCAGGGATGTCTTCTGTGTAAGGATGCTCTTGATTTAGGTCTGTCCAAAGATTTTATGTTTCCAGTTAATTGAACAAAACATTGGCCTCCATTTATCTCAGTCCTTAGTCCTCTGATGTTGGGTTGTCGTGAGGCTGTTATTCCAGAACTTCCCAGTATTGCTACAGAAGTGAAAACAACTGATTAAAAGATTAAAATGGATATGACATCCTAGGTAAAGTAGCGTAATTAGTAATAACAATAGCACCCAACACAGTTTAGAAACCAAAAAAGACTATAGTAGCTGTTAATTTTCTACCTGTAACCATAGGTATAAAAGCTATAATTATATTACAGAACTATTATAAACTGGGACCTTGTATGTAAAGAGTTTCTGCTTTGGTGGAATGATTTTTATCTCCCAATGGTGACATTTTAGAAGCACAGTGGATGAAATAAAGATAGCCAAAAGTAAAACAGAAGCCAGGCTCACAGACAGAGGATGTTCACACAAGTTTTGTGAAACTATAGCAGAGGGAAGAAGAGAAAGAATTGAGAAGTATGTCAGGGATTATCTGAATTTGGTCTCTGGGTTTAGGGGATGGTATTAGTTTTCTGAAGTTTTGTGAAACTATAGCAGAGGGAAGAAGAGAAAGAATTGAGAAGTATGTCAGGGATTATCTGAATTTGGTCTCTGGGTTTAGGGGATGGTATTAGTTTTCTGTGGCTGGAGTTCTCCCCAGCCATTTTCTTTTAGTGGAACTGGTGATTGAACTCAGGTCCTTGTGCTTGCCAGGGAAGTGCTTATTCTACTGAGCTATCTCCCCAGCCCCTTACTATCTCTCTGGCCTATTCTCCAGCCATTTAGAATAGAGAATCAATGATAAGAAAAAGAATAAATCAAAAGAGAGTGAAAAAGAGAAAAGTGGAAGCCTCATGCACTTGCTTCTGTTCTGTGTCTTTTTTCTCAAAGACGCTGGTTCACCCAACTTACTGCCTGTTGGCTCTATCGCTGTTGCTTCTCATGCCACCTGTGTGTCCTGTGCATTCTGGCTGGGGCCTACTGTGTGGCTCATGTTCCTGGGAATCTCTGTGTCTTCCTGCACAGTGCACCTGGATCTGTGGAGGAAGGGACTGGTCTTTGCACCTTCTCTCAGTGTTTTTTATCTGGATTCCAACAGGCACCAGCCTACCTGTGCTCATTTCAATATTAGATGTTGCAAGCACTGGGACATGCTCTCACTTGCCTTCAATCAGTCTGAGGATTTTTGGTTAGTTTGTTTGAATTTCAGTTTTATGAAGATACTAAGTATTTTTATTAGTCTAATTTATATTCAAAATTTTATAGTCATTGCAAAGTCTATTGAAAGAATGATTAATGTTATATACAACCTCTTTATTTCCACTTATTTCAGTTTTAGAGTTGTTATTCAGAACAGATTGAAGTTTTACTCTCAGGTACTTCATTATTTTGCATGTTGGTATATTAATATGTTTTACTATGATTATGCTTTTAACATTATCTGTTGTATAAGGTTTTGATCTACAACATTTAAAACACTGTTTATTATACTTTTCATAAATGTAAATATTCACAGCATCTCACTTAATATCTTGGACCTAGGATTAGTAATTACATTCTAATAATGGAATGTGTCATGTGGAAGGCATTCTTTATAGTTTATGGGAAATAAGAAGCTAAGTCTTTGCTCTGAGGGTGGTGAAGTTTGGTGTGTTTCATACTGGGACCTCAGATGTTTCCACCATTCATTTACCTTCCTGCCTTTTGTGGTAGTGTGAGTGTTCTTTGCTATCTGGCCAGGATAAGTAGAGTGAGCACTCTCTCAGGGAAGATACTCCTTTTTTTGTTAACTATTTCTGAAGGCTTTATCCTGGGAAACAAACACCAGTGTTTCAAGTTGCTTTGCTGTCAGTCCAGGAGAAAGAGGGTTCATTCTGGCACAGTAGTTGCTGTTTGACTGATAATCATTTAATTAATTGTACCAATGCGTGTCCTGCCCTTTGGATTTGCTGAGCTTGGCATTTCTCTGCAACTCCTTTGGGACAAAAGGTTGTCACCTTTTTCTATTTTTCAGTTTGACTTTGAGTTGAAGTTTTCTCCCTATCATTTTTGTTGGTATATTTCCCACTCCTATTTCTACAGAAATTGTATCCAGATTTTAAAAGTTAGAAATAATAGAATTGTGATTCACTTATTTCTAACACAAAAGAGGAAGAACTCCTTGTTTTATCTGGTTAAGATTAGAACACATGGGCCATGACTTAAAAATACTTAATTTCATTATATTATTAATTGTGTACCTATTACATTCCCCCAAGTCCAATACCATAGTTCACAAGGCTTCCCTTTTTCAACACTTTTGCAAATATGTCATTGCAAATCTCTGTTCTATCTTGCTTTGAATTTGCAGTTCTTGATTACTAATGAGGTTAAGTATATTTTTGTATACTTGTAGAATTTAATTTCTTCTATGGAATAATTTTTATTTGCACATTTTACTTGTCTTTTACCTTCACTTATAAAATTTTAATAAAATATGTTTTAGATATCAATTTTCCTTTTATGATATAAAACAATCAAATACACAAATATATTTTCTCTTTTTATCTTTTAACTTCTCTAGTATTTTTTTCTTATTTGAGTGTTTGAATGAAGTGGAATTATGTTTTTGCTATGACAGCTATTCAATTCTTCTGAATCCAAATTCCAACATTAATAGATCTCCATTGATGAATAATTTAGCTGCTGTATATCAAGCTTTCCTATATTTGTAAAACCAGTGGTTTGTTTCATTTGTTTCTGCCATCATTGGACCAATCTTGGTCCAATGTATTAAAAACATCATAATAAATATTAGAGGCCAGAAAATAGGTCTTTCCTTTTTATATACATTTTGGTATCATCTTGTGACTTCTTATAAAAGTCATCTTAGTATAATGACCTTCATGTATTTTAAAATAACTAATTTTTAAAAATTGACATAAATATTACTTTATATCTGATAATAAGGTCATTTTTATTTTCTAAAGGGTCCTTTTCAGTGCCTTTTAGAAAATACTTTAAATTTTTCTATGTATATTGTGCACCACTTTTCTTATATATATTACTGGGCTTATTCATTTTATTTTTATTTAAATTAAATGCTAGGGAAACAGCTTCACAACATGTTTGTGACTAATAAATATAAGTACAATTGACTTTTGTTCTTTATCTCAGATCCATACATCTTGCAAAAGGTGTTACTAATTCTTATAATTTATGCATTGCTTCCAGGCTTTTTCTCTTAATAATTTGTGAGTTATGACAATAATGTGTCTTCCTTTCTTATTTTGATCAATTTTATTTTCCTTTCTTATTTTCCCAGCTATGCCATTAAGTAATATATAAAAGAGAATATTAATTGGGAGCATAGTTTTCTAGCTTTTAAAGAAAATCTCATATAAATTTTGTTGTCTTTACCAAGTTGCATTTTTCAAGTTCAAAGCACTGTCTTCTCGGGGCCAGAGAGATAGCTCAGTAGAATAAGCATTTGCCTGCAAGCACAAGGGCCTGAGTTCAATCCCTGGTTCTGGAAAAAAAAAAAGAGCAATATCTTCTATTCTTGGTTTCTGAATTAATTCTTTTAAAAAATCTTTACTGAACATTTAAATTTTATTTTGTTTGTCTCAATCTATTAAATATATCATATGATTTTCATCATTAAGTATATTATATTAATAATTTTAATAATAAAATATTTATTAGTAAAGTAAATTAATGAATTAATCTTTGCTTTTGAATAATTCCAATCTGACCACTAATTCTAAACAGTTATTAGGGATTTTTCATGAACATTTATTTATTTATTTTTTTTTAATTTTTTTTGCAGAACCAGGGATTGAACTCAGGCCCTTGCACTTGCCAGGGAAGTGCTTATTCCACTGAGCCATCTCCCAGGTCCTCATGAACTTTTAAAAGAATGGCTTTTATTCATGTTTATTTGCTTCACAATTACCTTGTGACATCAGTCTTAATAAAGATAGATGCTTCTAACTGACAACATTTTAGTATATATGTGATGCAGAAGATAATCTTTCTGGGTCTTATATGTTACACACAGTTTTGTAATTGTTTACCTCGTGAAATATTAAAAGACATTTGTGCTCTAGCGCTGCTCCATGTTCTCGAGTAAAAGTGGAAGTTCAATTAGTTGGTTTCAACTAGTAGAAGTCCAAGTTCATTACAGTGCTTGCTACCGCTGTACAAGGATGCATTGCACTGCCATAGAGTTGTCCTTGTATGAGCACAAATGGCTCCCGATTCTTGTAGTACGCATATATCCATGCAATCTTCTGGCGTTCTGTGAAAACATTATAGTGTGTTTGACAATGACAAGTTTGAGAAGATGCTGGTGAGATCGTTCAATGGACTCAGCACCATTAGGCAAGCTCAGGGACTGGGATTTGATCCGCAGCACCACATTTGATGCTGCACCGGCCCTGTTCCTGGGCACTTTGAGCCAGTCATGGAGACCTTGTGTGATGGTGCACTCTTGCAATCCTAGTGCTGGGGAGGCTGAAGCAGGATAACCATGAGTCCAAGCTGCATAACCATGAGTCCAAGCTGCACAGTGAGACCCTGTACCAAGTACATCAAACAAACAAACACCTAAAAAAAAGATTGAGGGGATTTTCAAAGAAGGATCATCTACACCAAAAACATATTCTATGTGTATAACTTCGATTTCCTTTCTCAAAATCCTGGAACTATTTTGCTCTCTCCAGTGAAAAAGAGAAGAAACCTCTATATAACTGTTATGGATCTATTTACTTAAATTGTTTATCAAGTATTGATATGTTAAACCTTAAGTCCCTACAGAATATGAAGAAAAAAATTAAAAAAACATTTTTAAAAAGGCAATAAACAATTATGTATTTTTACAAAGAAATTTAGAAATCTAACCACATACAGTATTGTAGCAGGAAAGTCATGTGACATTATTTTTCTTCTCTTGTTTTCATTTATTACCCTTTTTTAGAAACATTTACTTGAGAGACAGTATGACAGTAAATGGTATGTCATGCCAAACAATACATATTTAGAAGACCAGAATGACAGGTATTCCAAATATGACCCCACTATTACACACTGCTATTTTCAGCGTAGTTGCTCAGTTTACAGGTATTAGCATATATATTTAGTCAGGGTGAGAATCCTGCCAATTAAGTGCTAATTTCAAAAACCTGTTGAAGATTCTCAGGATCGTTGCCTTACCCATCTTGTGCAAATAAATGTATGGCTTTGCCCTTGTCGTGTTCTTAGCTTTTCTCCTTGCCCTCTCTTCACTGACTAATACTCAAATTCTTGCTTTCCTTTTAATTGTGTTACATCTTTCTATTTGTATTTCTTCTTTTGAGTTCTTATACTAGGGAGACTATATGATATTTACACATGTGGGTCTGGTTTATTGTTTAATAGCTGATAGAACTATCCAGGAGAGTTTTTATTGTATCAGAAATGTAGATGAGGGCCACAGATATAGCTCAGCAGCATAGTGCCTGCCTGATAAGCACAAAGTCCTGAGTTGGATTCCCACAAAACCAAACAGAAATACAATATGGCATTGGGGCTCATTTTTTGTTGTTTGTTTGTTTCTTTTAGCAAGTGGTTATTTCTTTTCTTATTTTTTCTGTATTTTAGGGAATGATCTACATACAGGGTATTCAGGGTCTCAGTTCTAGATTAGACTTGTGATTCTCCTGTTTACAGTCTCCCAAGTGCTGGGATTACAGGGGCACACCACCACACCCACCCTCAATTGCCATCTCAGTTTGCTCCGGGGGGCAGGGCTGGCACTGCAGGCCTGGGGATAGAACCCCTAGGCTCCTGCACCTGCTTGCAGGTGCTTTAATCCACTGAGCTATTTGGCCAGCCCACAAGTGGTTATTTCTGCATATATGTTTTTATATCCACTCTTAAGATTATCACTAAAAATGTACATTAAATGATGGAACTATTGACTTAATAGTTAGCCTTCCTTGAGATCAGTATATGAAAGTATGCAGAGAAAGATCTGACTGAGATGCTGTTATAGTTTTCCCACCTCCTATACACTTGCGTATAAATCTATTTCCAGTGGATGAATTGCCAACAAGACAGTAGAAGACCAAGTTTGCAACTGCTGAAAATTTCAATTTTTTTGTATATTCTTAATTTCTTCTGTTATTTCTCTTAGAAGGATTTAGTACTAGTTTTCAAAAATTTCTTCTTATTTTCATACAAACATATAAGTTTTTTCAAGTAAGCTGTCTACTATAAATTTCTTGGGAACAGATTCCAGCTAGTATTTACATTTTAAGTTGACATTTGAGATGTGTGCCTAGCTGAATTTAAAGGCAGCAGTGAGGGAAAATATTTGCTACAATTCAGCTGTTTGAAAAACACTTTCAACAAAGGAACAGAATGATTTGCTCATCCCTATTCTGAATTTAGTTCACTAACTCCACATTGTAGTTAAGGAATACATGATGCAATTTCATTGCCACAGTGGGGGACTTGAGTGTCAGAGAAAGACCCATTGCCTTGAAAATCACTTCATCCCCAGATACCAATAGATTTCACATTGGTCCTCTTCCTGTGTGCCCCATGAAACATTCCATAAGGTATGTGAGGGGAGCCACAATAATTGTGGTTCACTATCTGTAGTATATTTACTCTCACTAAAATCACCACATAGTCATCTATCTGGGGAGAGGAGATCCAGGTGGGATAATTCTATTTTCTACAAGTCATCTTTATTGGTATTTGTGGAAGCTTCATCCTGTCTTTACTCTCTGAGATTTTAGGAATTCAGGGAAAGAATAAGAGAAAGAGGCCTTTGGCACATTATCAGCTGAATTAGGATGTCTTCCTGGTGGTAGGGAGGGGTGAGTCGCTCAATAATTAAAAAGAAACTAAATACAAAGGTGATTATGTAAAAAATCCATATTTCTTATCAAAGTATCAGATAAACTTCAGCTTTCCATAAAGCCGAGACTTACCCCCTACTTCCTAGACATTGAACAATTTTTGAATATAGGAAAAATATGAATGCTAGCCACAACCAATCAGCAATTATTAAAAAGTTATTCATAAAACTGCCTTTAATTGAAATAATAAACTGTCCAGAAAAAACAGCAGTTGGAGGGGTCCTCAAGGGGTGGCCAAGAAGAGAAGTTTCTTCATTAATCTTTCTCCCTTTGTCTATCTATTCTCTCTTCAGCTTTTATGTATGGAAAGTGGGATAAAACTGCGCAGTCCTCTTCAGATCTTAGTTCCTCTGGAAAACTATGAATCACTTATGCTCATGTGCTCCCTCATTATCTTTCACATATCTGACTGTAAACCCAGCTCTGTTTTATATTGTCATATTTTGTGTTCCTGTGCCTCTCTCCCTTGCTACATTAAAGTCATAGAGCAAGGAAGGCATTTAGCATTGGATCTGTAGTGCTTATCAATTTAACAGCATGAATTGTATGTGAGATAAAATGTGACTGTATGAATGGTCTTTTTTTAAGTGATGTGCAAGTCTTCAGTTTAGCTTGCCATCTTGCCTGATTATATAAGCTAGATGAATGGCTATGTAGAAATACAACATAGATACCTTTGATTTACTCCTGGTGATACCAATAGTAGGAACATTTGACAAAACTGTCTAAATGTTATTCACTTCAGTACTATAAAGTTGTAAAGTATGTCCTCCATAATATCTGGCCAGTTAATGAATACAATTTTTGTCTTAAATGCTTGATACACAGCATATGTATATGAGGTGAAGCACAAGTACTTGAGTTCAATCCCTGGTAATACAAAAAAGAAATGCTTGATACATTCTAGGCATTAGGTAAATATATTTACTGTATTGAACTTTACTTTTCCTATCTTGTGAATGAAGTATTATTATCCCTTTTACAGATATGAAAAAATAGATTCAAATGAAATCAGATGATGGTGGTGAGGATTTTCTTTTTCACTTTCTCATGGAGATCTTCCACACGGTACAAATTCACTGCCAATGAACTTCTAATTCACCACAAATGGCATTTTAAGTTTTGTCTTCTTTTCAATTGTGTATGAGAGACTAAGAAGTGAGTTTCTGCAGGTGAAAGGTCTTTGATTCAATAATTTAATATTATATTTTATACGCATATTTTCCCACCTGCTACATATATGCACTTAGTTATTTCAGAGCAAGAATTATGCTTCACTCATTTCACCAGTAATACCTATGTGACATAGCACTTTGATCATAAGATGATTAAAACATTTCATTGGTGATACTGAATGAAAGCAGCAGAAGAAGCACATCGTAAGGGCCATCATGTACCACAGGTGCCAAAGGCAATGCAAGTAAAATGAGTTATGAATTCAGAAATAAAGTGAATGAATCATTGTGGGGTGGTACTGCAAAGACAGCTGGGTTTGAAATTTTTTGAAGATATTTCAAAACTTCCCCATTTATGCTAATTTTGGTAGTTCCTGTCTTCTTCTTCTTAGCAGTGACTACAGGGCACTTCCTGAGAGGAAAACGGAGCCCTCTCCCACGCCTGGACATTCGGTAGAGGCCAGGTGGGAAGAGCTCAAACCAGAGATGCATCTATGGCCATACAAAGGGCCATGACAACTGAATTGTGTCAAAGATTGAGGGATCTCTAACTATAAGCAGTACAGCAGCAGGAGCCCTCCAGGAGGCCTCCAGATCGAAAGCTTCAGAACTTCAAAGTCCTTTGCCCCCAAAATAGCAATCAGAATGGTGGTCATGTGTAGACCAGCACTGATTACTGAAAATACAGTATTTTTAATGGACACACTCTTGCATAATTTCCATGTACATTTTCAATAAAAGCTTTAATGTTCACACATGCTTTAAGGGGCTCAGTTCTGTTTTTACCTCTGCTTTATTCTTTGTGCTTGCCCCAGAGTCATTCATAATAAGTGCTCAATAATTGATTAATGAACAGATTTCCATTTAGTATATGAATATATTCAGTGCTTAAGAAAGAAATTCTCTCTTGATTTTAGCTGGTTGGTGACTTCAGAGCACTTCATGCTATAATAAATTTAATATGATCTGCAGCACAAGGCACCAATGAAGCTATTTTAAGCTGATTGCTGATTATGAGTTTATTTTGAGACCTTTAAAACATGTAAATTATATGTAGCCACATTCAGATGCTTAAAAAATAAATCCCTCATTTGTCCTTATCATTGATGTGTACATCATACAATTAAGCAGGATTAAAATAGTCCTGGTTCTTGTGTCATCGCTTGTTTACAAGAATTGCAACTCCATGCTAAAAACAAAATCATTTTTATATTCTGTTACATAGAGTTCTGCTTTTAGATGTTTTATGATATAGTAGAGAAAAGATAGATTAATTTAAGTAATCTATGAGAAAATAATATAGATAAATATGTATTAAATCAGTAATATTGAATCAGCAGAATAGCTTGAATTGCATAAAAATAATTCGGGGAGAGGATGTTAGATTTTAATAGTCTGAAAGAAGCAATAAATTATACCAGGCAAGATTTGTATGTTATCCTTAATAGTTTCAAGCTATGATTTATAGAAAAATAGTAAAAGAAAGTTATTACAAGAACAGTTTCTGGTGGTTGTTAGATATGAAAAGTATAAAGTAGTCATACTAACAAATGGATCTGCTTCGTAAGCTGAAGTTAAGTGATAGTTTTAAGTGGTTTTTGGCTTTAAGTCCCATGTGATAGGATACAAGAGAATTTTGAAAATCTTAATGGTTAATTATCATTGTTAAAAAGGAAAATTCTTACACTGCTATGGGTAGGAACTAAATGGATTCAGAGGAACTGAGACAGATTTATAAGTGGAAAGTGTCGTTATTTAGAAAAACTTTAGATGCCTTTAGTACTTAGAATTGTTTTTTCTTAGATGTAATTTTAAATACTATCAGAAAGGAAACAGGCATTAATAGAGATAGTGACTGTAACATAGAAATATATTGAAATTTTAAAAAAATTGGCTAATTTTTATTTACTGTACAATTAGTTACCTGAGGGTGCACATCAGGCCAGATAGTTTCAGGTTTGTGGCAACTCACCATGCAGCGACTGCAGTGTGTAAGTGCTGCACAGACTCGCGAGTAGAAATAAGACAGCACTATGAGGAGATCGGTGCTGGCCACTGTGAGCACACATAGAGAGATACAATCCTGCTTGGAATAAACTCAGCATAATTTTCATCATCTTGCATATTAAGTCTCAATAAGTTTAATTCGCTAGTAATATAATAATAGTAGAAAAGCAGACATATAGCATCGTCTTAGTACCTGCCCTGTGAAAATGTTTTATAGGTATTATTTCAATCCTTAGAAATATTGTATTAGGAAGGTAGCAATTTGGCTTTGTTGTCATTGTTATTATTTTGCCATCAAAAAATTAAGACTTAAAAAGGTTGAGTAATTGAGATGGGCTGCTGCACTCATGAATTCCAGCACTCCAGGAGGCTGAGGCAGAGGGATCACACGTTTGAGCCTAGTCTGGGAAACTTCAAGAGACCATGTTCCAAAATGAAAGAAAGAAGTTGGGGGGGCACATCGCTTAGTGCGAAGGTTCTGGGGTCAATCCCCAATCTCCCCCACATACAAAATATTGAGTAACAGTATGAAGGACACAGAATTAAGTACGAATAATTATGGGACTGGAACTAAAACTCTGCTTTTAACTTATGTAAACACACGCTCAAAACTTCTAAAAGGAAACATTACACAGAAGTATGATTTATAATTAACACAATCACTGCTCTAAATTAAGAATACTCTAGTAGCTATTAATTTTAAAGATTTTGATGCATACTTATTCAACTTATTAAATCCATAATACCCAAATGTAAAATTTACTTTTAAGGACAGAGAATGTAAATTTGAAGTGAATTGGACACCAGTAAGGTCACTCAGTGGAACAAAAAATCCTTTGCAATAATAATAATTGAAGGCTTCCTTGGCACAAGAGTAATTGTAAAATATTCATGTATGATTGAAGCTGCTCTGCCAGAAAAGGAAAAGATTCAGAATATTTGCAGCAGTAGGTTTAATAAAAATAGGCTTAATAATAAAAGTAGGCAGATGTTTTTCATAAGGCAGTATAGGAACCAGTGAAGGGTGCTTTGGAAGGTTAAACATTTCAGTAGTAGCTCTCCTAGTCATTTTCTACCAGAAATTTACAATTTAAACTGGCTAATTTTGCAAATGAGGAGAAACATCAATTACTCAAAAACTGTAATTTATATGTCATTCTCTTACTTAAAATAAAGGGGGCTAACATCACTCTACATATTCATAGACAGAATGATCTTTCCCTCAGGTAATCTCTTTTGATTAAGCAAGCAACTGATGGCTTAGAGAAAGATAGCCAAGTGATTGCTTTCTCTCCAAACCATGTCTGAATAATATGTAGCCAAGCAAGAATAAGTTGGATGTAGGGGTGTTATTATTTTATAACCTCAGAATATTTTGTCATTTGATTTACCTTTAAAGTATATGTGAAACTTTCAGTGGCTTTAAAGGTACAGCATACAGATGGCACTGATAGAGGGCGCTTGGGCCTACGTAGGGCAACTTCTCATCTACAATAAGCCAGTATCAAAGTAACGGTATGCTGCATCCAGCAATTCTTAAATTATAATTTGGCTCAGCAAATTCAGTCTTAGCAAAATAACTCAATATAATCAGATGCTACAGCTGCCTAGAACAATAATTACTGGATTGAAACAGGAGACATTGAAAGGCACTATAAGACCAAAAACTAAAAATTGTCAGTGAAACAGATGACTTGGGTTCAATTATTCCCAATACATGCAAAATCTATAGAAATAACCAATTGAAAAAGCATTCTTCACATATAAAAGAACTGTGAAATTTTAAATTTCCTAAATGATAAAAACCCTAGTCCTTGATTATGTTTAATTTTTTTTTTTTGTATTTAGGATATGGTGTATAGGATAGGATAGGGTCTCACTGCATAGGTAAGACTCAGTGGTCTGCCTGTTTACAGCCTCCCAAGAGCTGGGATTACAAGCATGTGCCACCACGCCCAGTTTTGAATGCTGTCTCAGCGCAGCACAGCAGGCCCAGGGATTGAACCCCAAACCCTGCACCTGCTTGCAGTCTCTTTAATCCACTGAGCTATTTGTCTGGCCCTCTTGATTATGTTGAGAGATCCCATTGCTAATGTTTCCAAGTGAGCTGCCATACATGCCTGATGCATCCTAATACCGAGAAAAGCTTGCAGGTATTTGGCAACAAGTGTCAAAAGATGAACTTACAGCTGCAAATAAAATAAAGTATATTAAGTGAATAAAATTAGAAAGGCTTTCCAGGTAACCTCTACTTTTACTTGCTCATGACCTTGAAAATGACTCATGTCCTGATTCGTTCTTGCAGTTTATATGATTAGTGCCTGTATTTGTTGAGGTATGGCTCATATTACATATGTGTACACAAGTACTTACATATCCCAAGAAGAGACTAGAGTTTTGTGGCCCTTGTGTTTGGTTCCATGTTTGATTAGACACCAACATGTAAATTTGTAACTGGCATTCTATGCTGTTCATGACCTGGGTTCTCATAAATAAGGAAATTGGACAGTGATTTGATATTTAATCCAATCCATAGTTGTCAGAACAGTTTTCTTCATGATTTGGAGATAAGTTTGCTTTAAATTAGTAGAGCTTATTCACCAATGTTTCTTACCAGAATGAGAAAATGTACAGGGAGAATTTCAAACATAAATGTGATATTATTTAAATGGAAATTGTCCAAAATTTATAATTTCGCCTCTGTGGAGATGGATAGGTAGAGATCATGTGGGGAGTTTATGTTTTTCATTACCTATAGAAAGGAGAGTGTTAGTGCATTGCACTTTCACAATAAAATTGGGAAGCAAAGTCACTCCACCTTTATAAAGTGGAATAGCAAGTTGGGTCAGCATCGGGGATTAAACCATGACCGCCTGACTCAAGGTTCAGCTTTCATTCCGTCTATCTACAAGAAATGTTCAGAAATCAATGATATATATCAAACTCAGGGCCTTGTGCTTGTCAGGTAGGTGCTGTGACACTGAGTTATATCCCCAGCCCAATTCAACATTACATTATATATTTGTTCTATATATATTTGTTCTATATATATTTGTTCTATATATATTTGTTCTATATATATTTGTTCTATATATATATATGTATATATATATATATATATATATATATATATATATATTCTCTCGCTATACACATGCACACTCACGTACACACACACATACACACACACATCTCAATGCTGGGACTGAATGACAAAAACTTCAGATTATTATTATTAATTATTATTTTATTTTGGCAGAACAGGGGATTGAACTCAGACCCTTGTGCTTGCCAGGGAAGCACTTATTCTACTGAGCCATCTCCCTGGCCCCTCAGATTGTTTAAACAAATGAAAATATTACTAAATAAGATCATTTCTACTATCCATGTTTTTTTCCAGTGAAGAAATCCATGTTGCAATCGGGCAAATGCTGATGAATGAGAGGCTCAGTGTGGTACTCTGACCCAGCACAGGCACAGCATTTAGGAATGTTGAGTTGGGGCCAATGACAATGTCAGTGGGCACCAGAGTTTCATAGAAAACTTTGCTTTAGAAATGGGGGAGCTTGTAATCCTTTAATATCGATGGAGTAAATGTATGAACTATCAAATACTAAAAAGAAGAAGATTGGTAGATATCCTGGTCTCGCATTGGCTACTTCTGTCTGACTCGACCTTCTGTGGCTTGTTGCTTTGGGTAAGTTTTTCTTTTTAATACTTTAGAAAGAGTATACTGACATTTTGCTGCCACTTTCTCTAGTCTAAAAGCATTTGATTTTGCAAATAGTTACTTGACTGATTTCAATGTAAATGAATCCAAAGTCTTAAAAAACAAAAAAACAGAGTCTCATATGTAGTTTAGGGTATTCTTAGGCTATTCATGTAGTTCAAGCTAGCTTCAAACTCACAGAAGTCTTCCTATTTCAGCCTCCTGAGGGCTAGGATTATAGGTATGCACCACCATGTCCAGCCCAAGATCTTTTTTGATTTGAACAAAAACCTTGCATCATTTTTACTCATAAGTGGTTGGTTGCATGTGTCATTACACCTAAGGTTGCATGTGTCATTACACCTAAATAATAGATAAAGATGGCTTCAGTTCCCTATCATGCCAAGTTAAGGCTACCCAACTCAGCTAAATATATTGCAGGTTTCTCAACTGTCAAAACTATGAAAGTATCCCATGCAACATTTATAAAATTCATCTAATATTCTAATTTAGAAAAACTCTTAAGAGGTCCATTAATTACTTGACTAATCACCTGGTGGCCAACATTTTATTTCTCAAATTTAACTGATCTGAAATAAGAACAATACCATGATACGTGATCAGTGTTCCATGGTCTCAGTCCATGAACATAGCTTCAAATGTATATGCACCTCATTCTTACTATTGATTATAACTGGTTATCTGCACCTATTAATTCTTAATACTAGGCCTCATTTCTTTCAAAAGGTGGCCTGCTTCCTTCCTTATTGATTTGCAGCACCATATGTGACACTGTAATCTTCTCTCTGATACAGTCTCCTGCTCTCAGTTCCTGGTATTCTTGCTTATTCTTTTGTCTCCTGTCTGGAAGGAGGAGGTGGCAAGTCCACCCTGTCTCTTCCCTCAAGTGTTCCCATGATCTCATCATTTTTCCTTTCTTTTGCCTTCTGTCTGCCAGAATCAAGGAAGCTATCTTTCCTGCTGCTCCCTGGCAGAGCTGCCTGCTATCTCTCCTTCCTGCACTGCTACTTTGTTGACAGAGTCACCTGCACTCAGCGCCCCTCATAGGTACCATGGTTACTCCCTGATCTCTCACTTCTTTCTGAAATGGCTTCTACTTCTCCATTACTAACATTAAGATTTCTTTCTGCTTTCAAGTGTGATATGGCTTCATTTGTAGCAAACAAATAAGGAGGAAAATGTAAAGCAACACCATTCTGTTCTCCAAAGAGAGACATAGTCACAGCTGACATTTCATAACATTCACTTTTGTTTGTTCACATTGATACAAACCTTTTCCATCTTCATTTGTAATTATACATATATTGATCATGAATAGAGGGGCTTTTATGGATGTATGATTTTTTAGTGAAATGGCCTTTCAAAAGATATTTATTAACTCTTTTGCTTACTGTTAAAGCATGAATAAATTTTCAGCTCGTTTAATTGAAAATGTAATTTAATGGTTATTTAATATTCTGTTTACATGATAACCCAATGAGTCAAACTTTAGTTGTGTTTTAATTATTTTTAAATTGATAAAAATCTACGATGTGCTATACAGTCTTCTTTCCATGTTCATGGACTCAACCAGTCATGGATTACAAATATTAAAAACACTGTGTGCAGAATTTTCACTTTATTATCCCTTTCACAATATAATATAACACCTACTTACACATCACTTACATTTTATTAGGCACTGCAAGAAATCTAGAGATGACATAAAGTAATATGGCAGGATGTGTATAAGTTATATGTGAACAGTAGATATTTACCCTGTTTAGTATAAAAGACTCACGTATCTGCAGATGTTGGTACCTGCAGGGTATACTAGAAACCATTGCCTGTTGAAGTCAAGGCATGTCATTAAAGCATGACTACATCATGTTTTGAAATATATGCACAGTGTGGAATGACAAAACTGAGTTCACTAATGTGATGCTTTACCTGCTCATCATTTATGTGTTCAGAACACAAATTCCTAGTGATTTTTAGGAATACTACTCTACATTCCTTAGCTATACCTACCAAGTCACAGAATATAACTCTTGAGTTTATTTTTCCTGTGCAGCAAAAATTTTGTGTATTTTGGCCAACATCTCCCCACTGCTATCCCCACAGCCCCACTAGTTCTCATACTTTGCTCTTATGAATTCATCCCTTTTAGTTTCTACGTATAAGTGATATCATGCAGTACTTTTGGAAGGGTATTTCATTGTCTATGTTCCACATATTTGTTATTCATTCCTTCTTTGTAGGACACCTCGGTTGACTCTGTGTCTTGGCTGTTGAGAATAATGCTTCAGTGAAAACACAACTGAAAATGCTTCCTCCTTAGACTAATTTCTCACCTTTGGGAATAAACCCAGGTGTGGGCTCATGGATTACATAGTAGTCTTGTGTTTAAATTTGTTTGAGGACTTCCTATATTGTAATGGCCACATTCATTTACATTTTTTTCCAGTAGGGTACAAAAGTTCAACTTTTCCCACATCCTCACCAACACATGGCTTCTTGTTTCTTTTTCTTTTTTGATATAGAGAAGAGTTTTATTTACTTAAACTTATAAAACTTAAGAGTACAAAGCAATGTGGCACAAGAGAAATGCTAGCCTTAAAAAATGGGTTGGTTGACAGGGGAGATGGCTTGGTAGAATAAGTGCTTTCCTGGCAAGCTCAAGGGCCTGAGTTCAATCCCTAGTTCCACACAAAAGAAAAGAGTTGGTGTTATTTTCCTATATAAGATGTGAAATAGTGTGATTTTTCAGAATTTGCATATTTCATTGCTAAACATGCATTATACAAGCTGTAATGTACTGTGTACTTGCCACCTTCTACATTTCTTCTGATCAATTGGTGCTAAAGCACAGATCACTAAGAAATAAAATAGAATCTTACTATTTTCTGAATGAATCATACTTGGAATTTGTTTACTTTCATTTGTAAATGATAAGCAATACAGTTCTCAAAATGATTTTTGACTGTTGTTGCTTAAACTTAGTGTAATACCAATCCAGGTGGCTTACCACATGCAACTCCTAGTCTTATAGTTCATTATTAGTAATCAACTTCTTCAAAAAATGTCTCCATTTTAAAATAAACTGTGTCATACATCTGAATTCAATTACTACCATGAAAATTCCACAAGATTCTGCTATACCTAACTTAACTCCTTAATGATTAAAATGCTTATTTTATCTTATTTGCCAGCATAAACTACATCAATAGTCCTTTAGGAATATTAGTATATATAATGCAATACAGGTTTCTTTTTTGCAGTTGCAGTATTTCAAGGCTACCTCTTCTTCTGCCTTTCCACTCAACATATGGCTTATATTGCCTTTTCTAATGGTGTAAAGCAATATGTCATTGCAGTTTTAGTTAGAATGTATTTGATATTGAACATTTCCCATGTTTGTTGACTATTTGTATGATTTGCTTTGATAAATGTTTATTTAGTTCATTGGCCCATTGTTAATTAATGGAGCTCCTGTATCTATATTCTTATTACTGAGTTTCTTACGTGCTTTAGATATTAACCTCTCATCGGATGCATGGCTTGCAAGTATGCTATTCTTAGGCAGTTTTCCTCACCCTGTTGCTTGTTTCTTTTTTCTGTGTAGAAGTGTCACTATTTGGAATCTTAGTAGACTATTTTCCCATTTGTAACCTGTGCTTTTTGGATCATAACCAAATGTACAGCAGAAAACAAAAATGTAAAGCACAGAAAACATTGCCCAGTCCAGCAATATGGAGATTCCTTACCCTCATATTTTTTGCTGGAAGCTTCACATTTTTAGGTCTTATGTTTAAATCTTACTATATTTTGAGATTGTTTTGGTATGTAATCAAAGATGAATTACATTTCTATAATTCTTCATATAGATATTTTCCAAATCCATATGTTGGAAGATTTGTTTTTCATTGTGTGTTCTTGGCACATTTGTTGATAATTACCTGATCGTAAAGGCATGGGTTTACTTTCAAGATCTCTAGTGTACCCTATCCCTTTGGGTCACATGTTTGTTAATCTGTCAATATTGTGATGTTCTCACTAAAACATTGTATATTTGAAAGATATGGGGTGATGTTCCTGGCTTTGTTCTTGTAATAGATTACTTTGCTATTTGTGGGGTAACTGAGGTTTTAAGTAAATTTTAGGATTATTCTAGTTTTGTGAAAATTGTCATTGGTTATTGATAGGCACTTCATTGACTCTATGCATAGTTTTAGATACTATGACTATTTGTAAAATATCAGTTACTAGGTTTTTAACTAAAATTTATTGTAGGTATGGAAATAAACTGATTTTCTTGTATCTTTTTGGAAAGTTCTTTGTTAGTATGTAAAACCCTCTTGATATTTGTTGATTTTGCATCCTTCACTTTTACTGGATTCTTTATTACTTTTGCAAGTTTTTGATGAAGTGCTTAGGATATTCTATACACAAAAATCGTATCATCTGCAAATAGGGATGGTTTTATTTCTTTTTTTAATTTTAATATATCTTATTTCTGCCTTTAACTTAATTGGTCTGCCTAGGACAGTATTATAAAGAGAATATCAAGAATCTTATTTCTGGTTTTAGAGTAAAACTTTGTACTGATGACCACAGTATAAGTTGTGGATTTGTTTTGTCTGCCCTTTCTTGGGTTAAGATATATTGCTTCTGTGATTCACTTGTGGAGATTTATTATGAAAAGATGTTGAATTTTTAAAGATGCTTTTTAGGAGACAATGGAAAGCTATATTCAAAGTGCTCAGGAAATAACTTGCAGGCTAAGAATATTAAAGTCAGAAAAGTTGTGTTTCAGAAATGATCATAGCATTTTCCATTGAAATAATCCTAGAATTTTTTTCTCATTCTTTAATGTGGCATGTCACATTTATAGACTTACACATTTTGAAGTATCCTCTGATGTTAGGGATAAGTCCTACATAATTATGAAAAACACTATGTTCCTGAAGTTGTCTTGTGAGGGTCTTGTTGCTCACTTTTGCTGTTAAGTTTATCAAGGATGGCCTCTTAAAATGAATTGGCAAGTATTCCCTCTTTTTCAGTCTGAGGATCCATTCTTCCTTAGATGAGTGTTACAAGTGAGCTCAGAAACCATCAGGATTTTGTCACTCACTGATTCAGTTGTTTTCTACTCATTTGTCCATCCATACTTTCCATTTTTTTTGGTGGGGATATGCTTTTGTTAAGGTATATACGTCTGTTGATTAATTCTAAGTACTTAATATTTTTGCCATATAATTGTGCTTACTGGATTCTTAGCATACTTTGTATTTCTGCAGTATCAATTGTCATGTTTTATTTTTCATTTCTGATTTTATCTGAGTGTTCTCTTTCTTATCCCCTTAACTTGGGTAAGAGTTTCTCAGTTTTGTTCATCTTTAAAAATATAATACAAGTGTCAATTTGTTAAGTGCTTATATTTTTCTTTTTTATTTATTTTATGTTATTTAATTTTTTAATGTATTTAGTATAGGGCTTACAGGGCCTGACTAGGTAGATCAGACTTGCAGTGGTCCTCCTGTTTTCAATCTCTCAGGCTCTGGGGTTATAGGCGCAGACCACCATGCCCAGTCTCAGTCACAGTTTCTCCACACCCCAGGATGGGGCCAGCATGGCTTAAGTGTTTATATTTTTCAGTCTCTGTTTTATTTCTGCTCTATTCTTTCTTTCCTTCTTTCATTTTTTTTTTTTTTTTTGATACAGGGAATTGAACTCCAGACCTTGTACTTGCCAGGCAAATGCCCCACTGCTGAGCTAAATCCCTTTCTGCTCTAATCTTTATATTTCTATTTCCTTTCTGCTGCTAAGTTTGAGCTTCATGTGTGCTTCTTTCTCTCGTTCCATAGGGTATTGTATAAAGGTACTTATTTGAGATCTTTCTTTTCTGAGAAGCAATTTTTGCTACACAGTTTTCTCTTACAACTAATTTTACTGCATCCACAATTTGATATGTTGTATATCCATTTTCACTTGTCTAAATAACATTTAAAACTTCCCTTTGAGTTCCTTCTTTGATTTACTGGCAACTAGCATCTTGTTTAGTTCAATTTATTTGTGAGTTTTGGGGCACAATTTCTGCAAATTGTCAGTAAACTTCCTTGATATGATTCCATTTTTTTTTCTTTTTTTCCAATTTTTTAAATGAAGGCATGTTTTGTGATCTAATATATAATCTATCCTACTTATACAATTTCCCATGAGCTTGAGAAGAATGTGTTCTGCTGCTATTAGGTTTTGCTATATCCATTTGGTCTAAAGTGTCATTTAAGTTTGATGTTTCCTCACTGGCTTTCTGTCTGTATCATCTGATTATTGTGGGGAGTTGGTATTGTTTGAAATCCCCACTGTTCTTGTTACAGTCTGTCTTTCCCTTCAGGTGTCTGAATAATTGCATTATGTATGTAGGTACCGTAGTGTTAGCTGTAGGTAAATTTACAACTGATATGTACTCTTGATGAACTGACCTTTTTACTATATATAATCACCTTCTTTGTCCTTTGTTGTTGTTGTTTTGAAAGTTTGTGTTTTAGAGTCTGTTTTGTGTCACATTAATATAGTTGGTACTTCACTCTTAATTTTAATTTCCATAACATAATGCTGCCCTTTTCTCTTTTAGTCTGTGTATATCTATAAGTGAAATGAATCTCTTGAAGGCAGCATATGGTTGGCTGTAAGTGTTTTTGCCCATTAATCTATTAATTCTTTCAATCAAAGAATTTATTTACCATGAAAATAATTTCAGTTAGGTAAAGTTTAGTTTACTAAACTCAAAAATACTGTAACATTATTAATTGTTTTTGAGGGCCAGCCAAAAACTCAGTAGATTGTAGTGTCTGCAAGCAGGAGCAGGGACTGGGGGCTCAATCCCTGGGCCTGCCATGCCAGCCCCGCCTTCAGCATGTGCCTGTAATCCCAGCTCTTGGGAGGCTGTAGCAGGTGGATTACCACAAGTCTGATTTTGTAGTGAGACCCTGAACACTCTGTAGACCCTTTTCTAAAATATAAAAAAAATTTTGTGATAGTTTTACAGCTCATTTTTCCCCTTTTCCTGTCTTTCTATGCTCATTGATGACTAGGTGATTTACCCTAGTAATATGCTTTGAATCTTTATTTATTTTATAATTTTGGGTAACTTAGAAATATTTACTCTGTAATTGTCATGAAGCTACGTAAAAATGTTAGGGTTACAATATTTTAAACTGGTAACTTTATTCATGTTAAAGGATTTAAAATCTATACCTTCATTTTATGATTTGTTGTAAAAATCTACATAATCTATAATGTGTATTTTTTATTAAATTATTGTAACTATTATTCTTTTCAAGAATTTGTCTCGGGCTGGTGAGGTAGCTCGGCAGACTAAAGTGACTGCTTCGGCAAGCTTGGGCAAGCACAGAGTCTGTGGATGAATCTGTGGCACCACGCGGTGCACGAGCAGGCCAGAGTCCAGGGGTAGTGGTGCACACCAGAGCTGGGGAGGCTGAAAACAGGAGGATCACCATGAGTCTGATCTGTGTAGTGAGACCCTGTAACTACCAAATACATTTAAAAATATTTATCTCTTGAATTTTATAGTAGGAGTAGTACTGATTCTATGTATATTATATAACACCCTAAAATATTCGGAATTTCCATTATATTCTGAAATGAAAGAATTCTGCTGAAGAAATACTGTAGTTTAATTGTAATTTTCTTGTATCCAAACTCTTTATTCTTCGTAACTTTTTATAGTCTTGCTTTTGGTTTTAACAGTTCAGTTATGCCATAACTTGATATAGTTTTATGTAGATATAATTTTTTGGAGGTGGTGGTCTCTCCTGCATTTGAATATTTATATTTTATGTAATATTTGAAAAGCTTTTTAATACTTTCCTTCTGCCTTCTCTCGCTTTCCTCCTGTCCTCCTTTTTTTCAGTTCATCCTTTTTGAGGTGGAATTGAGTAAATTCAAGTATACTCACATGCTAGACTCACGTTCTATCACTGAGCTGTTCCCTAGCCCCTGATATTATTTCTTGTATCCTTTACTTCTGCACATTTATTTCTGTTTTCTACCTCTTAAAAACCATCACTCAAATATTTGCTTTTTTGATGATGTGCCATAAATCTTATAAATTTTACCCATTCCTTTTCATCCTCATGTTCCCCTCTCCTCTGTCTTTGAATTTCCTCTGTTTGATTACTTCTGACATTTTTCATTTCATTCATTGTACTTTTCTTTTACAGAATTTTTGCTTATATTTTTGCAGTTTTATTCTCTGTTGGGGCCAGGGAGATGGCTCAGTAGAATAATCGCTTGCCTGGCAACTGCAAGGGCCCGAGTTCAATCCCGGGCACCAAATTTTTTATTTCTAATATTTTCCTAATTTTATTGCATTATTTCTCTGCATGTTCTTGAAGTAAACTAAACTTTCTCAAAACAATTATTTTGAATTATTTATCACTGAGATTATATTTCTCCATTTCATTGAGATACATTGGTAGATTATTGTGTTACTTTAGAAGAATCATGTGTTCTTTGCTTTTTATGTTTTTTTTTTATGCTTTCAGGTATGCATTTTGTTTTGCTTCTCTTTTTTGGGCTGATGTTGAATTCTATACCTTTGAAATAGTTCAGACTTATTCTATTCTTTGACAACTATCTATCTTGGAAGTTTTTCCTCTGACAACTCATGCAAAGATTCTAGGAAAACCATCTCCAGGTGTCCATGACTAGGCTGGCCATCTTCCAGGTTATGAGCTGGTATTGGAGACCAAGCTTGTTCTGGATAATGATCTACTTTGATAGGTCTTCAGACTGAGTCTATGGGATCTGTCTTAAGAGCATGGACTTGAAGCTTGAGATCCCAAGGTCTGACCTGAAGCTTCAGGGCTGACATTGAACTTGCATATACAGGATTTGGTAGGCACCAAGAATGTCTTGTGCCTGAGTCCACTGAGCCAGACCTGGAGCATGAGTACACAGCATGAATACTTTAGTGAAGGCCTAAAGCCTGTTTGTACAAGCCTGGATTCTTGGCCTGTGAAGGAAATTCTGGCACTTAGCTATACAAGTGTTTTAATCTCTGGAGCCCAGCCTGTCTCTGAGGTCTACTGGGATGGACCCAGACTTTGGGTTTGCTGGAATAATCCTGGAACCTGACACTGGAACCTGGGAACACAGATAGCAACCCATGATTTGAAGCTGGTTTTATACTTGAGGAGCTATGGAGCTCGGTGTCACAGATGCTGGCATGATACCTGGAGTTGTAGGGGCTGATCTGGAACTTTAGGCTACAGGTCCTGTGGTCTAGTTCCATCCAAGCCAAGCCAGTACTGGAATCCACTGAGATGGGCCTAGACCTTTGGTTTGACATAGAATGGGGCTTTTCATGCCAACCTGACACCTTGAAACCTCATGTTTATGTGTATGAGTATCAATATAGTGCCTGAGAACAGAAGTACTGACACGGTATTGGGGCAAGCCAGGAGCCTGGGGCTTTGTGGAGAAAACTGTATCTGGGATATTCTGGAACTTTCTTTGGGATTGGAGTTTTGATCTGCAGGAATTAGGTTCTCTCTGAGTGGGTCTTTAGCCTGATTCTGTAGGACCCTATCTAGAGGCGGGTCTATTATCCCAGCAGGGTGATGAAAGCTGCATGAATTTCTCCTTTGTTATTTGGTTCGGCATTTTGCTGCTCCTTTCAGTAGGGTAGGCCCAGAGACTGAGTCCATTGGATAGGCCTGGTGCCTAGAGATGAGGGATGGCCATGCCTAAGTGTTGGCCTAAAGAGTGGATATGTGGGCTCCTTCCTGACCCTGGATTAATGGGGATCAGTCCTGCGGTTAAAGTGCAAGGCAAGTTTAGGTGCTTAATTCCTTCTCCTTGCCCACCAGGTGTTATCTATCTTCATGACTGGGGTTGAAGAAAAGATGATAAAATAATGCTGTCCTTCCTATTATCGTTAGTGCATGCTTCTTTGACTCTATGCTATATTCAAGGGCTGCAGTTTCTTGCCTGATTTATCTTTGGGAGTGAAGCTGGAAGGTCTATGGAGGAGACTCTGGTGCCTGACTATGGAAGTGCTTCAGGTTTTGGAGTCCAGCCTGACACTGCTATTTTGCTGCCTTATTTATTTATTTATTGTTTATTTATTTACTTATTTGGTACAGGGTCTCACTGTGTAGCTTATACTCATGATGCTGCTCCTACCTCAGCCTCCCCAATGTTGGGATTATACGCATGTATCACCATCTTTCTTATCTAAACTCTAGTTTTTAGTTTTTTAAGAAATAAGGATTTTTCTATTTTAAAAAAGGATCTTGTTTCTCTCCTTAAGGTAAGCAATGTCTCCTATTGATCCAAATCAATGGGCTTTTCTAAACCTCCTGGCATTTGGAATGTCTTACTGTGTGACTTAAAACGAACTACCTTCTACCTTGCTACTTTTGTTCTGACTCTTCTTTCCTTTCCCTTTTCCTACATATAGATGTTCTTCATGTCAGTGAATGTAGCTTCCTTATCTGTAGACTTGCCTCAGGATATCTCCCTTTCTCCAAATCTACATTTTCAGGGTTAAAATCTCTCACAAGTTTATGCTTCTTTTCTTACTAAAACTTTCTACGTAAAACCAATATTTAAAACCAAAATTAGTCTTATCAATTATTATGCTCTCTTTAAAATAAAACAAAAAAGACAAAAATTAGGATTTCTTGAAAGCAAACACCAATATTCAGTTATTTCCCCAATCTTGCATAACTATAACAGTTAATCTCAGCAAAAGATCTGATGATAAAAATAAATAAGTTAAGGGCCAGCCAAATAGCTCAGCAGATTAAAGTGCCTGCTGAAGCAGACACAAGGGCCAGGAGTTCCATCCCCTGGCTAGCTGTGCCACCTCCAACCCCCAATGGGGGCTCTCTGAGACAACTATTGAGACTAGGAGTGGTAGCACACCTATAATCCCAGCATTTGGGAGATTGTAAAGAAACAGCAGGATCACTATGAGTCTGACATACATAGTGAGACCCTGTGACCATATTCTAAAATACAAAAGAAAAGATAATATAATAACTGTTGTTAACTAGCTTTTCCTATTTTGAAAATCTGTAACATATGCATTGTTTCATATTACCCTGTTTCCTTTTTTCTATTTGTTTTTGCTTCTGTTTTTACTATTCAAAATAAAATAAAATTTAAAAAATTAATTAAACTAAATTTTGGGGAGGTAGCTTGACAATCTAAGCAAGTGCCTTACAAGTGCAAGGTCCTAAGTTTCATCCCATGTACTGCATCCCCCATGTGCACCGTGTATGCCCTGAAGTAGCATGGTGACACATGCTTGTAGTCCAGCACTGTGGAGGCTGAGACAGGAGGGTCACTATGAGTCCAAACTGCCTAGCAAGACCCTGTTCCAGAAAAAAACAAAGAAAGAAAAAAAAATTCAGGTTCCAAGCTCATAAAATTGAGTGCACCAAACAAAAAATTAGTTTGTAGCTTCTGAATCTCTTATCCAATACAAAACACCACATATGAACTTTTTCATGTGTTTTGGGAACAAAAACAAGTTTTAAATTTTATTATTTTTAAATGTATTTGGTGCAGGGCCTCACTAGACAGCTCAGGTTTCTGACGATCCTGCTTTTTTCAGCCTTCACAGCCCTAGGATTACAGGGGTGCACCAGCTCAGTGTGTCCAGGGGGCGGGGCCAGTCAGGCATGTAGTTGCTGGGGATCAAACTCTGATCCCTGCGCTTGCCAAATCAGATGCTTAGTCCACTGAGCTATCTTGGAGGACTACAACCAACTGTTTTTTTTAAGCTTTTATTTTTTACTTAATTTCATTAAAATTTATGTTCCACTATTTTAGTAAAATTTGCAGCTTCTATTATCATTTCTGTTAGTTTTTGGCCAACATCCTTATTTTTTTAAAAAAACAAACTTACTGTAAATAGAAGATAGCAGTAAAACAAGATCTGATATACACCATGTTATAATATAAAAAGCATTTTAATTCTTTTGCCATTAAGTGCCACATACAATACAGGAGATGTATTTATCTCTTCATTCATTTCCCAGAAGATTTAGTGCCACAGGATTTTTGTCCTGCTTCTCTTTGGACTGTTTTTCTCGAAAATTTTTTTTAGCCCCCTCTGTATTATTTGTTTCTAATCGTTGAGTTCTATATGCAGGTGGGACCCAAAATGAAAGAACCATAGGAAAATTCCTATGGTCTAATATACTTGGTCTAATATATTAGACATGGTCTAATATACTTGAGATGTGCTCATCTTC
Organism: Ctenomys sociabilis; assembly: GCA_004027165.1. Taxonomy (NCBI): domain Eukaryota; kingdom Metazoa; phylum Chordata; class Mammalia; order Rodentia; family Ctenomyidae; genus Ctenomys; species Ctenomys sociabilis. Next base: position 64,484 of record PVKA01003264.1, on the reverse strand, counting down.
CTGAATAATTATGAATTTATTTATTTATTTATTTTTATCAAGAAAAAATTGCAATGAGACAGTTTCAAAACAGATTGGTAAGAGAGTTACATTGCATATTGTTGTATTTTTAGTAGTCATTCATAGCACAAGATGCTGATGTGTTATCCTATCCAAACACTATTAGTACAAATTTTTTCTTATTAAATTAAGAGAAAGTAGCTATATGTCTATCCTATTTTGTATATACAGATACAAAATAGTCCTTCATTTATATCTCCTTTTTCTTTTGTTTAGTTTTGTCAGAGATGGGTATTCATTTACCATCCAAATATTGTAGGTGCATGAATTCAGCAAAATATACAAACATAGTCCAGTAGTCCACAATAATAGTAGGTTATCCATAGGACTGGCAAGGTCCAAATCTGATGACTTGAGCCTTCAACAGCTTAGGATATTAGCATGCCCTCATTTTTCATACCTTGTTTCTACATTTTTCTGCTGGATGGTTAAGACCAAGATAAAGCAAGATCTATATAATAAGAAATGTAACTTTTGTATCTGACAAGGTCAGTCAAGTCCCCTCAGGATTTATCCCAAAATCCTGTACTGCAGTTTGCACATCATCCTTTGTTCACTGTCAGCCATGTAGATGAGTCAGGGACATTGCTTGAACAATTTGCTCTCTGTGAAAGCCTTAGAAAGTGTTTTCTCTCCATGTGACTCTTCTTAGGCACACTCTGCATCATTTATCACTTCCCTCTGTAGCCCTATAATCTCCTTGATCAGAAAATATGGGACACAATTGAGTTAAATGATGTTACACTATAGGTTCTCTTATGTCCTGAGTCCTCACTGACCTTGAAAGGCTAGGGCCAAAATGTTGACTGTCCTTGCAGCTCTTCTTTTTCTCTAACTTTTGGTCTGAAAACTTAGGTTGTTAACTCTCCAGAAGAGAAGCTTATTATTAACCTACAACATATACACTTGGATTTAACCTCGCTATCTGTCTGAATATGACACATCTTATGCAAAACATGGAACATGTATTTTCCATCAAGTACTGATATGTTAAATCATTATGAATTTAAAAATAAATAGTTCAATAATTTGTCCACAGATACATGGGAACCATCTCTAATAAATTATGTATTTTTGTATATCATTTATTATGGTAAGAATAGTTACATACAAATATGTGAAATTATGTGTACCATGTATGTATGTTTGTGGAGGTTCAATGGCCAGCTTAACTTCTATGTATAAGAGAAGAAAATTTGAAATTTCTTACAGGAAAATAATAAACTGTGGATAAGACCATAGCTTTGATTAAGTATTTTGCTACATTGAGCACAAAACTGGTCTTTGATCATTGGAGCTTCCTTGGAAAGATATGTGCTCAAGTATTCTAAAAGCACTTTTTGGGTTCCAAGTATTATATTTTCCTTGAGTATCTCCCTCTCTGTCTCTGTCTCTGTCTCTGTCTCTGTCTCTGTCTCTGTCTCTCTCTTTCCCCTAACATTTTGAAAAGCAATCTAGGCACTTTCCCAAAGGTTTAAGAAAGTCTAGACCACTGAATAGAGCTACTATGGAAGGTGGTATAATTGCCTCCTTTAAAAACAGAATGGCTGTTTATATCTTTGGTTGTCTTAATGAAGCTCTTTTATCAGTAGAGGAGTGATTCTGAGCTGGATTTTGAGGTTATTTTAGTTTTATTTAAAGAGACTTCAACACTTTATATCAGTTTGGTTCAGAAAATAAATTGGGTCTGGTACAGGTTCGAACATTATTATGGAAATCTTAATTCTTTCATTATCTCTGAAGATGGTGTTGAAAGATTAATGGTATGATAAGTGTAAAATTTCTGTTTTCTTCTACAGAAAAAAAAAATGAAAGAGAAATGAAAACTGACTCCAAGCAGTTTTTAGATTCTATACAGCTGAATTGCCTTAAAGGCTTTGGCAATTAATAAAAATGATGTCTGTATCTAGACAGAATTAAAAATGTGGAAGAGAGAAAAATGAAAGTCAGAGAAGAATATTGTTTCATAGAGGTGACAAAAATGGTTCTCATTCATGGCAACATAGTCTACTACCCTCTGTGGTTTATAGGAGGATGCTTTCTCCTTTTTCTATCTGCAGGCATTTTTGCTACTTTCAATATTTTCTTGTTGAATCGTCCACTCTCCCACCTCTTTTCTCATTACTTTTCCCAGCAAAAGTAGCTATTCCCATGTATTATGAAGGGACAGGATAGAAAGTACATGAGTTCTGCCCCAGACAGACCTGGGTTTGAATTGTGCTTCATTAGCATCAGAATTGCTGCAATTGTGGTATATATCTTTATTTGAAAATAATCTTCACCTCTTAAAGTTGTTACAAAATGAGATGATACTCAGAAATTATGTTTACAGATGCACAATGAATTTTCATGAAGTATTAGGCATTGTAGATGGAATATTAAAAGACCACTATTCAACCTGAATATAATAATTTTAAGAAGTATACAAATTGGCTGTAGAAAAAGGCATAAATGAAAAAGTAGAAACCAAAGCTATTTGGAGGAAATAGCTAATAAATTTCAAAAGGAAAACAAAACTATTATATCAAATGGTTTAAATTAAGGTTTAATTTTTTAAATCAAATAAATACTGAGAATAGTATAAATTTTTCAGATATAGAGTGTAAATTTCCTTTGCAATGTTTCCCAATCAGTTCCTAAAGGAAGACATAATGTTTTAGATATTGCTTAAAGTGCATTTGTAGGTCAAATTGAATACTTGATGTTGAAAGTGTGTGGTGCTTTTGAAGTTGGAGAGGCTGCATGGTGAGAGGGCTCAGAACACAGGCCTGGGCCTGACTGTGGGGTTTATATTCCATGTTCACTGGTAGGTAGCTGTCATCCAGCTACTTTGGGCTACAACTCCAATAGCTTTCCACTTCTTATTTTCATATATACATTTGAATAATGGCTTTATATATTCCAGTTTATGTTTGTTTGCATGTGTGTGTGATCACTAGCTGAAATTAACACATGAAGATGATTGCAATATCCATTAGTGAAGACTATATGTTCAATATTTATTAGGTTCGATTATTATTATCATTAGGAATAGAATTAGTTATAGAGCCATAATGTTACTTTTAAACAATTCTACTTGGTAATCTTCCCAGAATTATTTTACAGTTAACATTCATTCATATTTAATATCTTCAAAGACTAAAAAGCCTACTGTTTAAGCCTGAGGAGATCAATATTTTATGTAATCATTAATAGAGAAGTTAAATAGGGCTATCACTTGAACTGCTTCTCCATAAACAAAGTTTGGGTCTACCATCTGTTTGCCTGTAAAAATAAGCTATAGTATTTGGCTTATGTCTAATTTTAAAAGTGATTGTTTTTCAAGGAGGTATGTAGCTATTAGGAAAATACTTGTACTTTTCTTTTATTATAAGGCATATCTCTAATCCATGTCTTTGATACTTAAACACACACTACAAATGTGTATAATATATACAATGCATTTATTTATTTATTTAGAGAGGGTCTTGTTGTGTAGTACAGGCTGGCCTTAAGCTCACTAGGTATCTCAGACTGCCCTCTAACTCACAGTGATCTTTCTGCCTCAGCCTCCAGAGGGCTGGTATCACAGGCCTGCACCACCATGCCCAGCTCCACACAGTTTAATTTTTGCTGCAACTCTGAAAGGTGGAGAACAATTGGAAAAATGGGAGATGAGAAAGATTCTAACTGTAGCCTTACTTAAATCTCATACTGAATAGGTAGCCAATTTTTTTTTCTTGCAGAACTGGTGATTGAACTCAGGCCCTTGTGCTTACAAGGCAAGTGCGTATTCTACTGAGCCATCTCCCTGGCCCTCATACTGAATAAATGGAAGACTTCTTGACACTTCGTTGTGCCTTTGCCCATGCCTGTAGACATCTACCATTTATTCTTATCTTCACATGATAGATCACATTTTCTTTTAAAGCTTGATCCTTTTAAATCAAGGTCTGTTGAGAGACTTGGTGCACTCAGGTTAAAGTACCTGCAGGCCCAGGGCTCCAGAGGCAAATCTCCAAGACAGAAAGGACACTCACTCACATGGAACTCAGGGCTCTAGGCACTGACAAAAGCAGAAGATCTGAGGAGAGAAGCCCAGGAGAAGCCTTTCTGTGGACAAACTGGGAAAATATGATCATAGTGACAGTGGAGTGGGACTGTAGCTGTGTTAATGAAGAAGCTCTTATCAGTTTGGGTGAACCATGCTGACAGTCAACAGCATGCACCAAAGAGCAAACATACGCTCTCTGGAGGCCTAGCTCAGAAGGATGCAGCTAATGAGAATCTGTACATCACTCTGATGAGGTATGAACGCTCCTCAGGAACAGTTGGCCTAGAAATCATGGCCAGGATTTCAAGGGGGATCTTATCGTCAAGCCCCTTTTGGTGTAGACAGCTCTAGATGAAATATGCCATGTTTCTAATCCAGCTCAGCAACAGAGGAGCTGTGACTGATGGGGAATTTTGGAATGAGTGTGCACAGATACATCCTAAAATAGAACAAAGCAGGCAAAGGCTGAATCTCCCCAGGCTTGTATGTAGGGGGAAAAATAGGACCTCTTGAGTCAGAGAGACCTAGATCCAAATTTAAGGTCATTTGTTCATTTCCTGTACTGTTGGGCAGGTTGCTTACCTTTTGTGGGCTTTAATTTCTTCATCCCTAAAATGACACTTAGGGTATTTATCTAAAATACTTAAGGCAATATACAGAAACTTTGATAAAACAATGTATATTACATAAATATTGATTGCATTACACTCCTTTTATTTAGAGATACGAATTATCTCTATATAATGTGCTGTACATTGTATAATTTTATTGATTATCATTTCTTCACATTCTTGTTCTTTTTTTGAAGTTATGTGAAAAACAGACAGGAAGTGGAGTCATAAAACTGGAGAACATGTCATTACTTGTAGGCTGATAGCTGCAGAGGCAAAGGACGGCTTGTGCAGGACAGCATGAGCACATGGGACCATCAGGTGGTATCTCTCCTGTGGCTCATTTTAAAGTACAGGAAGGAGTTACCTAGATAAAGAAGAGTGAAAATACTAACACATTTCTCAAAATGTGACCAAGACAAAGATATGGGGGCTTGTAAAGTGAAACATGGCCCTCACTTAGGAACTTTAGGCCATTTATAATGCTTGCATGTTTTCCAGCAGTAAAAAAATCTAATTCCTACTCAGGGACAAGCCTTGCCATCTAGTCTTTTTGACCAATCCTTTCTTTTCCAGTTTATTTTCCTCTACATTTAGCTCTCAACTTTGCTATATTTCTTGGCTGTATACACTAACAAAGCTCTAGGGTTGGGCTTTAGAACTGAGGGGACTCTCTTAGATGTTTTTCTAAATAATTTAACCTTGGTCAGTACTGCAGATGTGGTAGTTTGAAATATCTGTTAAATTTTGTTATGTATTAATGTTTCAAATCAGGTGCTTCTACAGTTTATATATAGCTTTGAAAGGAAGTACAAACTGAATAATCTAGAAGAATATACAACTCCCTATTTCTCAGATGCATCTTACCATAAACAAGTATTGTGCCCAATAGCCCAATTAGTTTTGAAGCAATATTTAAATTTGGGTCAAAGTATAGAATTCTGGAACTCTATCCCTAAATCAGCTTATAGGAACTAAACTTGTGTAAATAGTAGCAAGCTAGAAGTTTTTATTTTTTGCATCAAATTTCACTCAAGAATACCAAACTGGACCATTTCTATGCATATGGGATTTTTATTTTAGCTAGTAGAAAAAGAGTTAAAAAGTGACTTGAATAAAACAGCTCCTTAAACTTGTGAGGAGCTGGAGTATTTCTTTAAAATGTCACCACCTAGGAAATTACTATGTATCTATGCATCTATCTATCTATCTATCTATCTATCTATCTATCTATCTATCTATCTATCTATCTATCTATCTATCTATCTATTGATAGTAAAGAAATGATGATTGGTGACAAGAGTTCAAGAAGTAATTATTTATATATAAGTTGGCCCCCTCTATGCAGTTCCTAGTGCTTCAGATAAAATAGTTGCTGAAGCAAATAAAAGAGCAGCAATTTAAATATAACATATACACATGATATAGTATTTAATGGCCAAAGGGAAAAATACTGAATGGGACCTGTTGTGTCTTGCTATGCTCTATCATTTAAAAAGCTCATTATTTATCAAGAAGTAGAAAAAGCCAACCAGAATCAGTGAGGGGAAACTTCTTCTTCACCAAACATAGGTAAGTGTGTTCTGAAGTGTTTGGCCCAATACAGAATTGCTAAGTTTGGTAAAAATATACATTGTTCCATGAGTCTTGGGTCTTCATGCTTTATTGTACTGCATGGAAGCTGGAGTCACTGAGAGAGTGGTACAGGTTGAACTGTGGCCATTTGTGATGGATTTGTGATGGCTACATTGTTTACACCAGTCTCTTCTGATATATCAGTGTTGTCTTGAAAACAAAGAGCAAAATTTGTTTCTAAATGTATTTTGACTCTTTTCTAATTTGGTTCTGACACATAAAGGAACTGGGAGGATAAAGAAGAATTTTTAAGAGGTTCTCTATGGTACAGTTATCCAGGTTCACAAAAACAAACTGAGCAATAACACTCAAAATGAAACTCTGAGAACTCTCAGTTTTTTAAATGTGATTGGTTGGGTTCCATTGAAGTTGAAAGTTACCAAAAAGTGGTTATAGAAACGACATAGTTCTTCTTCTTTTTTTGCATAGTTCTTAAAACAAGGTAGCTAGAAGTACACTGGAGAAATCATGGGCATAAAAAAAAGAAATCGTGGGCCAAAGAGAAAGTGTTAGCTTGTTAGTTGGGACTGTAAGCAAACATCAAATGAACTATTTGCTACAATATTTACAGATGCCAGGAACACATATAAACTTCCCCAGGGAGCAAAAGACCTATGATGGAACCAATCCGGGTGATCAAAGTATTAGAATGTGAAGCCTAGGGCTGATGAGATAGCTCAGTGGACTAAGCACTTGATTAAGCAAGCACAGGAACCATGTTTAATCTCTGGCTCTGCATGCCCTGCCGGCCCTACCAGGGGGCACACTGAGCTGGTCACTGAGACCAGTGTAGCGATGCAGGCCTGTAATCCCAGTGCTGGAGAGACTGAAAACAGGAGGATCACTATGAGTCCAAGCTGCGTAGCAAGATCTGAACCAAATACATAGAATGTGAAGCCTGAAAAATCTCCAGGTCATATGGAGCCCATCCCATAAGCATGAAATGGAGAAAGAAGAAAACAGCCCTTTTCCCTATCCTTCATTTCTAAAAACACAGGGCTCTATACTGAAAGAAAATTCTACCATATTTAATTTAGAACAATACAGATAAAGTTAGCTATGAGTAAGATAATATCCATTGATTTTTTAAAAAAACATATTTTTTTTTCTAGGCTGTGAATTCCTTAAGGTTTATTTGAAGCCTACAAAATGAATCAATAAAATCCATCTTATTGCCATCAAATTATGTTATAGTCACAAATGGTTTTCCATAATTTAGTATTTTGTTAGCATAGATAATATTATGTATAAATAATTTCCTTAGAATGAGAAAAATTTAAGTATCTCAGACATATATTATGAATGGAAAATAAGGACTAATTGGAGACATGTAAATGTGTGAGGAGATGGAGGAGGCTGTTGCTACAGTCTGTATAATGGGGGAAGGATTCATCTTTATTTCAAATACTCTCCGAGCTTCTTATTTCTGTTGTTTCTAAACATCCTAAACTCCTCATTTCTGTTGTTTAATGGCCTAAAAGGCTAGAGATTCAGCAAGTTACAGGTGCAGAAAACATTGTGTCGGCTCTTAGTCCAGGAGCACAATAAAACTATCGCTGAACTGTTAATTGCCAATGCTTAGCTTCAGATCTCTTCCCTGAGAAATTTTTTTCCTATCTTGTTTAAGATCCTAGGCTAATCTTTTGCTCAAATGCAGAGTACCTCTGGGAGCCTGGGAATTTTTGTTCCTTAGGCTCTTGGAATCTCCAGTATGTTTTTTTTTTTTTTTTTTTTTTTTTTTACATGACATCCTCCAGCTGTTGTTCACTGTGAGATACATGGAAGCTACTTGTAACAATCAGCACTTCAGGTACAGACTGGAAGATCACAGCTCCCAACAAATAAAAGAAATACTGTGTCTTTCAGATGATTTCCCCAAATGGCTCAAGATGCTTAGTGAAAATTTAAAACTTACCTGAAACCAAAATATGTGTCTAATGGAAATAGGAAGATGGTGTGGGTATTGCTAAAAATGTGAAATACTCTGTCAAGACACTTAGTAGCAGCGTGTGGCATTGTCACGCACTAATCAAAAGAGGAAGTTAAGGTAATACAAGGGATCGCTGTGAGAGTTACTCCTGTGAAGTCGGCACATGGAGCTGCCTATACTAATGAGGGAAGGACAGTTGAAAATACCTGCTATCAGCATCTTTCATGCGTAGAGAAGTGCTAAAACAGTTCCCACACAATCTATCAGGGGCATTTCTATGAACAGAACGCTAGTGCCGGGCGAGGATCATCACGATGCGAAGTGAACAGAAATCTTAATACTTGAACTAGGCCAGGTTTAGAAGCATATCTAGTCCCGCCCTTATTTCACAGACAAACGAATGGGTTCAGACTTACATGGCTGGTGCTGGCATCCAGTATAGTGTTCCTTCACAATGGCTTTGCGGACCTGCCTAGTCTTTTTCTGTTTTCCTGTTAGGTACTCAGATAAATTGATATTTTCGGGAGAGTTATGCTACTTTGCAACTTATTTTCTTTCAGAGCAATAATAATGATGATGAAGAAGAAGATGATGATAATGATGATAAACTCTTTTATTTCTAGATTTTGAGACCTTAACACATCACACTACCTTTCTATATAAGCAATTATTTTCTTACTAAAATGATGAGTGATGCAGAAATACCATATTTTAACTGAATTTATGTTTCTTTCTATTGAAGTTAAGTGATATTTTGAGACCATCCTAAGTAAGGTGTTTTCCTTTAACTTTCCTGAGGTGAAAGGGACATTAAAAATAAAAAAGAAAATCTACATGAATGGCATGTATTTTAATATATTATTTAATAAAACTACCCAGGGACAAGAAAGCCCATTACATGGATGGCACCACTCCTTTAACCTATGATACATGAGTAGACCCTGTGTTTCCATGTCTACCCACAAGAAGAGGGCTTCTGAGAGGTACCTGTGCATGTGAAGGGCAGTTGTAATTCTCCAGTGTTAGTAGTCACATCTAACAATTTTAAATGTATAAGGCGAGTAGGAAAATCAGTCCTAGTTATCAGTCTTCGGGATACAGCAGTCCCTCACTTATCACGTAAGTTACATTCCAGACATCCCCATGATAAGTGAAAATCAGTGAACTAGCAATGTTATATTTATTTTAGTATTTATATGTATTTTAAGATTTTATAAACTCTCCCCACACTCTTATAAACCTTTCTCACACTTTCAAAAACACTTCTAATGTTCTTAACCATTTCTAAACTTGCAAACCTATGTAATTTTAATAACATATGTATACTGTACAGTACTGCAAAATCCCACAACATAGCAAAAAATCTACAATAAGTAATTTAGGTTAATATTTTTTGAAAACCCATGAAACAGCCTATGAAAATCAAACTGAGAAATAATAAGGGCTACTGTGTTTGTATTAACAGAATGTTAGTGCTGGGCAAGGAGCATCATCAAGAGTTTGATGTTATTCCTATAAGGCTTGCTTTCTCTTTGAGAAACATCAGAACCATGTCAGGCTGGGTCTTGGATGATTTGGAGACACTAGTTGCTCAATCACTCGATGCATTTTTGTTCAGCTTCCTGTAGGAGCTTGTGCAGCTCATATGTCCTTTACTTTGTTATGCAATCGATAAAAGCATTGCTTTTGTCATGCTTTTGGATTTAACAAGGGGAGCAATAGAGTACAGGACACACATTTTATAAGATTATTTTATAACGAATCACTCAAAGAATCATATACAAAGAGTGGAGAATTCTGTCCACACATTAAAAGCCAAAGACTCCCACTGAGGGCCTGGATCCTACAAAATTCCTTGCATGAGTCCAGCTGAAGAATTCGAGTTCATAGCAATGCCTCTGACAAGTTGAGCTGGAACCCTAGAGACCATCACAATGTCTAACGCGGGCCTGCTTCATGGATCTGCACTGGGAAGGCCCCAAGTCACTGGTGCGAGCTAGAAAGTCTGCACCAGTGGGGTGAAGGATATGTGCCAGCAGGCTGAGGGATCTGAGTTGGAGCCAGGGAGCAACTTTCAAGGCAAGAACCATAACTCCCCAGAAAAGTACCGCACTCATCCTCAGCAACAGTGATGTCCCAGGTTCCTCTGACAGTGACGAAAGCTGGGTTCCCATTAATAAAGTCAACATGACAAGCTTCTGCAGGAGATTGAGCTGTGAACCATCTTCCCTTCTGGAGCCAGGAAGCAATGATCAAAGTGAGGACCAGAGCTCCCCAAGGTGAACTGTAACTATTCTCAGTGACAATGGTGTCCAAGCTCCTCCTCCAGTGAAAATCACCAAATTCACCAGGAAATACAGCATGACTGGAGCAAAATCATGGTGGGTAGAAAGGGAGTTCAAACTCTGTAACCATTCCCTGGCTTCAGGAGTAGCGATTCCTAAGCATAGCTTCACATCAGAAGGGTTGTGAGCAGATTTCCTGGATGATGATAAGAAGATGCTTTCTGATTCTGTAGATTCGGAGGATGCCAGTAGTCTATGTGTTTATTTATTTATTTATTTATTTATTTACTTTTATTTTAGGGAAGGATCTACAGGGTGTTCAGTGTGTCACTACCAGATCAGACTCAAAGTGATCCACCTGTTTATAGTCTCCCAAGAGCTGTGATTACAGGCATGTGCCACCAGGCCCAGTCTCAATTGTGGTCTCAGAATGCCCCAGGGGCAGGACTGGCAACATAGACCTGGGGACGAACCCCTGACCTCTGCACCTGCTTGCAAGTGCTTTAATCCTCTGAGCTTATTTGGCTGACACAGTATATATGTTTAGAAATGCACACTACAGTATTCTGATGCATAACTGGCTTTAGGATACACTTTTCTGGAAAGCTTTGTAGAATGGATGTGATGATTAACTAATAATGTTGTAAGTTTAGTGAACTCTCCACGATGCTAATGAATTTTTCTTTATCAGATTTCTTTGTTTTGTATACAAGCACAGAAAATAAGAGGCAAGAGTTTACTCTCCTACCACCAAGAAATAACCACTTGAAATAAGCATCAGTGCCAGCAACATACAGATCCAAAGTTGAAATACAATTTTACTTCCCCAGTGTTTAATGGAAGTAAGTCCCCACTGTCTAAGGTCTGGCAATGTAAAAGAGATGCATTAGCTACCACCAAGAAGGAATCACTGAAGTATTTTATAAAGGATGAGTGATGCTTCCTAAATTGAGCACAAAATACGCCATACATTGTTAAACATTTTACAGCTCATTAGAAGTAACGCTGAATATTTTCATGTACCAGAGAAGATACATTGATCATGAGGCAGTTGTTTGAACAAAGGATCCTTGATTTCGATTCAAGGAACTTGGTTCCTAGCTCTCATTCTTTTACTGATTGCTGGTCAACCACACTCATCTCATTCTATCCCAGAAGAGAGGGGCTACACTGCCATCATTCTCTGAGACCTAAGAGTCCATGATGCTTGTCCTATGCCTTCTATTTCATGGAAAATAGTAGGCAGATGTTGACCTCCCTATTGGGTTAGACAGAAAATGCTTCAGTGTAACTGAAATTGTTATTTCTGAAAAAGTTATTTATAGCCTTTAGATCAAACTCCTGCAGCACTAGGATTGAACCTAAGCCCTCCTACATGTAAGGAAAGTCTTCTACTACTAAGCTGCATACCCACCTGTAAGTAAATGCCTTTAATATTTTTTTTACAAACCTATCATCCTGCTTTTCTATCCCCTTTTTCTACCTTTCCCTATGACTGCCCTAACTTGTTATTCTTTCATGCATTCAGTCAGTGAATATTTATTGACACATATTATGCTGAAAACATTGGCCTACTTAATATGAAAATCTACTCCCAGGGGATTTACAGATCAGTATCAATGATAAGGAACATACAGAGACAGAGAAGCTTGAAAGAACATATTATGAAAGAGTACAGACAATTTCAGGCCAGAGAGCTAATCTCTTATGTGGCTTGGATTTGGAGAGATATCTAAGTCACATCTTAATGTTCAGGTAAGATTTGGAATTACAAATTTGATGGAACACAGCATATTAGTCTTAGGGAAATGACACATGGTACCATGTTTAGCAACCAGTGAATACTTCAGTTTAAGATACAGGACACATGAGAGGATCCTGGAGAGCTGGGGGGAAAGGAAAGGTTTGATGAGCGACCCTGGTGAAGCACCTCTGCTGAGGCTCAGGGTCTGGACTTGTTAGGAAGTAGCTGTCTTCATATTAGGCCATTTTGGGGCTTGTTAATTTCTTTTTGCTGCCTGTAAGGTGCCTTTGCTGTGAGTTGTGACCACCACCATTGCACTACGCATGTGATTCTTCACATGAGGGCTTACTTTGGTGTGGCGGGAGCACGTTTGGTTGGTGTGGTGCCACTGAAACTTTGCTTTAGACACATGATACTTGCTGCTAAAGGTTAATATCCATTTTTCTACTGTTTTAGCTGTTTTCTTTTGGGCTCTGGTTTCATTAATTCTTAATCCACTCCCTGTGGTATTCTTTAGGATGGTGGTGGTGTTGGAAACGAGACCATCATGCTTGAAGAGGGAGAGAAACCTTAGATGTCCAGAACCTCAGGGTTTTTTTTTTGTTTTTCAACAAGAAAAATTATATTTAAGGGCTGGCCAAATATCTCAGCAGAATAAAGTGCCTGCAAGCAGATGCAGGGGCTGGTGTTCGATCTCCTGGCCTGCCATGCTAGTCCTGCTGTTAGGGGTATGCTGAGATAGCAATTGAGACTGGGCATGGTGCCTGAGCCATGGTGCCAGCTCTTGGGAGGTAGTAAACAGGCAGATCATTTTGAGTCCAATCTAGTAGTGGGACCCTGAACCTAAATGTAGACCCTTCCTAAAATACAAAAATTAAAAAAAATAAAAAATATATTTACAGGGTCTTGCAGGTTAGCTCAGTTGTTTAAGTGCTTGTTGGGGCAAACCCAGTCAGGCTCAGGGGACCGCAGTTCGATCCCCAGCTCCCTGTGCCTTACCAGACCCACCCTTAAGGCAGCATGAGATAATCAAGAAAAAAATATATTTAATAACTGTACAGAAGAGTACACAAAATACAAGCACACAAGTCATTGGATTAGTAAAAAGTTAACAAGCTGGTTGTTTACTGGGAGGTCTCAGGAATGTTGTTTGCAGATTCTTGGTGTTCCCCTAAATAGAACTGAGCAGGACACTGAGAAGTGAGGAGCAAGAGTAAGATTTACTAAAAGGAAGTAACAAGAGTAAGTGAAAGAAGTAGAGGAGGTTCATGCTATGGGCACAAGGGGTCTGATGACGAGAGCCTCAGAAGTGGTCCTGACAGGGACAGGCAAGGGTCTGGTAAGGTCCTGGGGTTATGGGAGGACCTAGAGCTAATGATTCTCAGTATTCATGACCTACAGGGATACCTGCCTCAACTCCTCAGGATGGGGAGTGTTGACCACACAAGTCTTCTGGAGGAAGTATTATAGCCTTTAAAACCCACTAGGGGCAGGGTGTGGCCTGGTAGCTCAGTGGACTAAAGCACATCCTTAGGCTGAGCAAAGAGGCCAGGGTTGGATCTCTGGCATGCCATGCTGGCCTCACCCCCAGGACATGCTGAGAGGGAGATTGAGACTGGGAGTGGTGGTCATGGCCTGCAATCCCAGTGCTTGGGAGGCTGAAAACAGGATAATCACTATGACACCAATCTACATAGTGAGACTCTATAGATCCTGTACTAAATTTAGAAGAAAACAAAACACTTCACCTTTGGGTTTGCACATGGCAAGACAGGGTGAACTTTATTTATGAGGCTTTTGATATTTTGATTTAGTCATCCTTGCTCTGTCTTCTCAGTTTTTGTCCCATGACTTTCTGTTATTTTCCTGTCCTTGTCCTGGCTCCTTCCGCATACTCAGAAGCTGCTGCCTGAGTGATACAATGGAATACTAATGTATCAGAAGGCGACTAAAACTTCATACCCTTCTCCCTCCCAGACAGACTGTCACCACCAAGGATTGGCATTGGAACTTTGGAGTTTCGATCAAAGTTTCATGCTGGGTCACAGGTAGCCCCTTAATTTACAGACCTGCCACTGCTCCAGGAGATTGTGTGGGTTTCTGGAAGCTTTACCTTGAAGTATAAACCAGACCTAAGGCTGACCAAATATCTCAGCAGATTCAAGCACCTGTTTAGGCAGATGAAGTGTTTGGGTTTGATCCCCGGTGTGCTGTGCTGGCCCTGCCCCTGAGGCACATGATTGAGATTAAGCATGGTGGAAAGCACCTGTAATCCCAGAGCTTGGGAGGCTGAAAACAAGAGGATCACTATGAGTCTGATCTACATAGTGAACCTCTGTACACCTAAATACAGTAAATAAAATAAATAAACCAGAGCTAGCTAAAATTACATATTTATATTGACTTGCATCATAGTGAGACAAATATTTCATGTTATTTCCCCAGTCTCCAAGTTCCCTATACTATTTATCAGATTCCTCTAGTAACCATTCTATTGATTTATTTTAGCTGTTTTGATTTGCCTCTATTGAGAGTAAGTTTTCTTTGTGTTTTCTATATTGTTTAATTGTTTTCCAGTAAAATACAGGTGAGTTTGATTCTGAGTGCAGGTGCTCCTGCATGTGAATTAAAAGATTAAATTCACTATATTGTGCTGTCCAACTGCATCAGGGGAATCTGGGACTGGTTCTGGCTCCAGTGAAAGTTGTGGAACTCTGTTCGGGATCCTCAGCCTTTTCTTCTTGCATATTCCTTGGTCTTGGCCTATCTCTCTTGAGCAACTTCTGCTGGCTTATTCCTCAACCTTGTAGGTGAGGGTTCTTTTCTTTTCTGGGTGGAACTGGGGATTGTATTCAGGCCCTTGAGCTTGACACACAAGTGCTTATTGAACTGAGCTATCTCCCTGGCCCCTGACCTGTCTACCCGGCCCCTGACCTGTCTCCCTGGCCCCTGACCTGTCTCCCCGACCCCAGTGATGGTTTTTTAAACTCATTCACATCAGTCTTTAATGAACTCATAAGTGAAAATGAGCTTTTCTTAAGTTTAAAATTTAGAACTTTAGTAGCAGTCTTCAGATACTCTAAGAAAGCAATTTGTTAAAGCATGCACAGAAGTGTAACAGCAAATAAAAACCACCACAACAAATATATTGATTTACATTTCAAACATGTATAATTGAAGAACATGACCTAGGTTTTCTTTTCATTGTTATTCACTTCAGTAACTTGAATCCACAGACATAAGCATATGACCAGAGAGTTACAAGTAAATACACATTATACATGCAAGTTTCTGTTCACAAAGGTCACATGTGCAGGTACATAAATCAGCACTGTGCATCAAGAATTATGGCCAAACTGTTTTTAAAAGGCAAAAATGTAAAATTACACACTGAAAATACAAAGAGATGACTAAATACTTGAAAAATCACATGTGCTTATGACAAAGAGATGTTTGACATCTATAGGATTCAAGAGACAAGGTTTTACAATGTGAACTTTTTCTTTCTTTCTTTTTTTTTGACTGGTAAGGGATGAATCTCAGGCCTTCACACTAAACTACATTCCCAGCCTTCTCTTCAAAAATTCAAATTATGACATAGTCTCTCTAAGTCATCCGAGCTGGGCTTGAGCTTGCAGTCCTCCTTCCTTCGGCTCCCAGAGTGCTGGAGTTGGAGGCATGTATTTCTATGTCTGGCTTATTTGCTTTTGACAGCATAGAATGCTCTAAGCCAAAGGAATTATTTTCTAATTGGGTATATTTGTGATATACATTACTGGCTCATTAAGATAAATAATTTATATTTTATCCCCGCCCATTCTAATTAAAATGAACCATTTGTAATTTACATATTTGATTATGTATTTCTAAAGCTCTTTGTTAGATATGGCCATAAGTTTAGCGAATGTACTTGATATTTTATGTTATAAGCTCCTAGCTTCTAGTTTGCATTTAGAATATGTTCTGCTCTTTCCGTGTTTGATGTTTTCTTCTAACATCTAATGAAAATTCTGTACTGCTGTCAAAATTCAGAAAGCACAGTTATCATTTCACCGTGGTAATTCAGGAAAATTTAAATTAGATTTGTACTCCTCAAAATCACAGTCTGTTTAGGCATAAGCAAATTACATGCAAATAATGTAGAAAATATAAGGTGTATTTGTTCCACTAGGGTATGATCTTTGGGAAAATAATAGACTGTCTGACTACTGCAGGAAGACTGGAGAGGTCTGGCTGAGTAGAAATCACCTGAATACAGAGACTCTAGCTTCTTTATATAATTACTGAGGTCAGAATTATATTCTTGCTCTGATGCCTAAAGGGGATAGCAAAAAAGTTTAACACTACAAAAATGCTACAGGTAAAGAGCTAGGAGACATTTTTCATCATACTTTAGTACTAATCTTGTTAAACTGAAGGAGAGAGGGATATTATGTTAAAAATGCTGTGTGCAGAAGAGTAATTGCCACTCCAATCTAGGCCCCTTCAAATTGGCTCAATTTTATGTCAGGCTGGAACTGTTGTCATCTGTGTTAGACAGGGTTTGAGGCCAACAATGCTTCATTTTATCTGGATTAGCACATTCTGGGCCGCACATTGTGCTAATTATGCTACCTATAAGAAGCTATTTTGAAGTAAAGAAAAAGGAGTCACGAAGTCGCAGTATTTGGCAAGAGTGGCTTTCATGAGGGCCAAGCACACTGTTATCAATATGAAGTAATTTAAGCAGTGCTGTGCAAAGATCTTGGTCTAAAACCAGTCATCCTTTGACCAAATCTATGCTCCATGTGAGCGTTCCCCGCACCCTGTTGGTCCTCTAGGGAGATGTCATCATATGAGTTCTGCCAGAGCTCAGGTTCTCAGGGTGCCCCAGATAAGCTACAGTGAGATGGCCATAAATGGCAGAGTGTTAGGATTAAAAAGGCAGTTGGGATTGCATTTTATCTTCTAGTGTATTTTTATTTATTTATTTATTTATTTTTGCAGAACTGGAGATTGAACTAAGGCCCTTGTGCTTGCCAGGGAAGTGCTTATTCCAATGAGCCATCTCCCTGGCCCCTCTAGTGTATTTTTATTAGGATATGTTTGCAGTACATGATGATCCCATTCACCCCAAGGAGTCAGTCTTAGTATGTAACATACTGATCTCGTCCCCTCCTTCCATCTCTCCATCTCCTTCTCTCTTACAACAGATCTATATCCCAATTTCTTATTATCTCTTTAATTGGTTTATATTTTGGGTTACTTCTGTGAGAGGAATGATGTGATATTTAAGCTCACATGTCTGATTCATTTCACTTAACATTCGGGTCTCAAGGTGCATCGATTTTCCTTCAAATGACGCATTTGTCCTCATCGACAGTAGAGTAGTGCTCCTTGGGCTTGGATTTTACATTAGGTAACACCTGAATGGATGAATGAGGGTGAGCCAGGCATTTGAATAGTTGGTTTTCCTGAACTTTTGCAGTGAGATGATAATGATGCTTTCTGAATTTTGACAGCAGTACAGGATTTTGCATAGATATCAAGGAAACCAGGAGCAAGTAGGCTCCAGGAAAAAGCATTGCTGAAGTGGAAATAGAGGTAATCCATGTTTCATCAAAACTTTTAATATCAAGTATGATAGATTTAGGCGTTTTCTCCCTCGTGTTTTCTCATTTGATATTTAACTTTGAGAAAAGTCAATATGCAGAGTTGAAACATTATTTTAGCTTGATTTTTCCAACTGAAGAAACATGGTTCATTTCTTTTTCCTGTCAAAATTGTGTCCCTCAACGAGGAAAGCAGTGGGTTTAAATACTAGCACTGCAAATCATGATTGAAGAGGTCTTAAATAATCATAATAATCATTCATCTTCATGTTTGGAAGGGAGCAACACTATCCTTGATGAGGTTTCTGACCAAAAGCTTCTGTATGTTTACTTCTCTGTATGAGCCAGTTGGGTGCAGGGACATGGTAAATGTTCAGTATTAGTCAATAGCATTACTATTGACACAGCTATCTTTCTGCGACAAATTCTGAAAATTATTTCTTTTTTGGTAATAAACCTTTAAGGTCAGAGCTAATACTAACAATGTTATTT
The DNA here is from genome assembly GCA_004027165.1 of Ctenomys sociabilis. Lineage (NCBI taxonomy): Eukaryota > Metazoa > Chordata > Mammalia > Rodentia > Ctenomyidae > Ctenomys > Ctenomys sociabilis. Next base: position 46,103 of record PVKA01003264.1, on the reverse strand, counting down.
CATTTTTATGCAACTTTGAACACAGGACCACTGGCTTGTCTTATTTTTTTTCTTTCAAAAGGCACAAATATATGCATAGTTAATATAATATGAGATACTTTAAGAGAATAATCATCTTATTTTCTATCAAGATATGTAAAGATTCTTTTTTGAAAGCTAATACAGTTCTTTTAAGATTCTTTTTTTGAAAGCTAATACAGTTCTTTTATCTTTTTTGTATTTTTTAAAGAAGGGTCTACAGGGTGTTCAGGGTCTCACTACTAGCCTGGACTCATAGTGATCTGCCTGTTTACAGCCTCCCAAGTGCTGGGATTACAGGTGTGTGCTACCACTTCCAGTCTCAGTTGTTGTCTCAGCGAGCTCAGGGGGTGGAGCCATCATGGCAGACCTAGGGATTGAACCCCGAGCCCCTGTGCCTGCTTGCAGGCACTTTAATTTGCTGAGCTATTGGCTGGCCCCTGATGCAGTTCTTCATGCAGATATGTGTGTAATGCAAGGTACATGTGAACTGCTTTTCCTGGATTTCAGGCAGGGCTCTTTGCTTGCTGGGCAGGACTCTCTACAAAAGAGTATGTTCAGTTTGCAGAGTAGAATGAACTGATGTTCTGGGATCAGAAGGTAGGAGAAATGCAAGAAAATAATCACAAATCTGTAGGTCACAGAACTTATTCATTACACATTGTAAATTCCTTTGACTATCTTATGACTAAACCAAAATTTAAATATGCTTCTTCTTTTCTACTGTGTTATGTATTAAGCTAGCAACCTTGATTAATGCAGTGCCTTGATTAATGCATTATTTTAGATTGCTGCTTCTGCCCTTATTTTGTGCCTTGTGATACTCTTATACCAAGCTGATCTACAAATTTCTGCAATCCGAAGTTTGACAAAAGAACTGGGAAGCCTAGCTGAGAAAAATTGAAGGTTCTGGGACACAGCCTAGAAGAACAAAAGGTGACGGGAATTGAGTTATGTTTGAGATTAGGATGCTGTGTTAAAATTAAATAAATATGGATTTATTTTACTTGAACTTTAAAGCCTTTGGCCTTTATCAGGAGACATTCATAGCAGAGAGAGAAAAAGATCATAGAACCTGTTCTATTCCAGGTTCTCTTTTGAGTTTCATTGTCAGTGAAAATACAGTGCTCCTGTGTTTGGTGTGTAGATATTTATGGGTGTTACCTCTTCCTCGTGAATTTTTCCTCTAACCAATATATAGTGACCTTCTTTACTTTGTTTGATCCTTCTTGATTTGATGTTGAGACTGTCTGAGAACAGAATAGCTACTTCTGCTTTTTTTTGAGGTGCTGGGGTATGTAGTATTCTTTTCCATCCTTTGACTTTAAGCTTATGAATGTCTTTTTGAGTTAAGTGTGTCTCTTGTGTATAACGTATTGTCAGGTTTTGTTTCCTAATCCACTGTGCCAATCTATTTCTCTTAATTGGTGAATTGAGTCCATTTACATTGATGGTTATAACTGAAATGTGTTGACTTATGATTGTCATGTTATTTACTTGCTGTTGTTTACTCCATTTTGTCCTATGTTTAATTGTTTTCCCTGTTTAGTGAGTTCCTTCTGTTCTCATTCATGGAGTTCTGGTCACTGTGGTTCCTCTCTAGAACATCTTTCAGTAGCATGTGTAGGGATGGCTTTGTCATCATGAAATTCTTTAGTTTTTGTTTGTGGTGGAAGTATTTCACTTCTCCATCAAACTTGAAAGAGAGTTTTGCAGGGCATGATAATCTGGGCTTCAATTTGTTTTCATAGAGGACTTGAAGAACTCTGTTCCATGCTCTCCTTGCCTTCATGGTTTTTGTAGAGAAGTTGGCTGTAATTCTGATGAGTTCTCCTTTGAATGTGATCTGCTTCTTTTCTCTAGCATCTTTCAGCATATTATTCTTCAGTTGGATTTCTGGGATCTTGACTATTATATGTCTTGGTGTATTTTTAGTTGGGTTGAAGTTATTTGGCATCCTATATGATTCAGTTACCTGAATGTTGGACTCTTTCCTCATATTTGGAAAGTTTTCTGCTATTACTTGTGCCATTATTCTTTTTCATATCATTTGTATTAACTGCCTCTTTCTCATTGATGCCTATTAATCTCACATTGCTCATCTTGGCATCATCTTGCAAATGATGGATTATTTTTTCCCTGCATCCTCATTGTTTTTATGAGATTCTTTCTCACCTTTTCACTAGCTGCACCAGTTTTCAAGATCTGAAACTCTGTCTTCACTTTCACTCAAATGGTTTTATGGACTCATGATTGAGATTTTAAGTTCTTCTATATCTCTTTGATTCTGCTTCATGTGATCTATTTTTTTCATGTATTTCTCATTCAAGGAATCTATCATGTTTCTAATCTCCTCTATTGTTTTATCAATGCTTTCTTTAGAGGTAGCTATGAATTCTTTTATTGCAGAGTTTTTTCCAAGTTGGATTTCCTCCATATATTTATGCAATTGATTCCCTACTTCAGATGCTATGATTTCAAAGATTTCTTTTTTTATTTCAGCTCTGAGTTCCTGTTTATCTTTCTGCTATTGTTTATTTGCTTATGACACTGTTAATTCATATGTTTCAGTTCGAATAGTGTTTTCTGTACTTGTTCTTGGTGGGCATTGGGTTTCTACCATATATTTCTGGATTTGATTCATTACTTCAGATGCTATGTATTCAAAAATTTCTTTTTTTTATTTCAGGCATCAGTTCTGGTCTGAGTTCCTCTATACCTTTCTCCTGTTGTTTCTTTGCTTCCTCCTCTGTTCATTCATTCATTTCAGCTGAGCTAGCGTCCTCTGCACTTATCATTGGTGGGCTGGAGGCCTGAGGTTGCATTTTGCTCCTGGTCTTTGTCATTTTGTATAGCATTGACCTTTGACATTTGGTGTAGAGCTTTGGCGCAGTTACAACCTTAGTGTAAATTGAGATTAAGGTGCTGATCTGTTAAGTTTGAGATTATCCAGTTATGCCTGGCCTGAATCTAGCTATTGTGTTCAGCTCCTTTTTCTGCAGCCCTTCTGGCACAACTGTGAGCCTGTGGTGCCCCTCTGTTATGCCCCTGGCCCAAAGAGCACCGGGGAGCATTGAAGCTTTCCCACACACTCACTGGGTTGGGCTCGGGTGGTTCAGGGGCTGGAAGAGTCAAAAAATTCTCACTTGCTCGGCGGGCTTGGGCTAGGAGCTCCATGAACTGCAGGGTAGGCCAGACTTGGATGGATCGGGTGAGAGAGTCTCAGAAATTGTTGCTGTGTCAGACGTCTTGGAGGCAGGGCTCCGGATGGCGTGTCATGTGGGGAAGCCGAAACGTCTCCCACACACTCACCAGGCTGGGTTTGGGTCGATCCGGGGCCAGTGATATTTTTGCTTTTTATTATGTAGTGCAGAAAGCAGTTAGTAGACTGCTTATGTTGGCACTTGATTTAGGAGAGCTTATAGTTTTCAGAGTTGGGGATACTGGAATTCAACCTTATTTTATTATGTGTGAGCTGGAAAATTAAAGTAACTTCTTTTAGTCTTTTTCACAAGGCAGATGGGAATGCTTTTCTCTTTCTTCTAAACTGTACAGAGATGAAGTTAAAAAAAAATCAATAGTTTCTGGCAGAAAATGTGGGACACATGCAGATAGGGAACTGTAGAGAGAGACCAGGTTAATATTAAAGTATAGACAAGATGAAAGGAAACCTACAAGGCCTTGGGAAGACTCCTGGGCTAGCAGCTATGGAGACTCAGTGCTGGGCCTAGGCTTGAAGGAGGTTGGGGAGTGAAGGGTTTCTGGAACCCAGAAATAGTGCGGTGCTGTAGGAGAGGGTTCACTTGGGCTGTGTCCCAAAGAGGAATGCAGCTAGACAGGAGCCAGACGGGGAGTGACACCAGAATATAAACACACTGGCTTCATCATATGGGTGTCCCTCCTTTTCCTTTTTTTTTTTAATTTATTTTTTATTTTATTGAAGTACAAATATCAATCAGACAGTTTCAAGACACCTTAATAAGACAGATTTGATAAATTAATACATTGCAAACTGTTTTCATAATGTTTTGGTATAGTACAAGGTGCATACATGATATTATATTTACAGATATTATTTTAGCAGATGTCTCTTATCAGTAAATTAAGAATGTAGCTGCTTACTTATCTTATTTTTTATACCTGAATTATATAAAAAATTCAATAATTATTTTCCTAGTGGATGACTGTAGTACTAGAAGCCGACATAATATCCTGTCCAACCACCATTAGTGCAGATCTTGCCTCTCATAGAATTATGTAGAAGCACAGCATTATCTATCCCAACTGTACTGTCCATACACACACATCATGATTATTTCTTTCTATACCCCTTTCTTTGTCTACACCTGTCAAAGGTGGGCACTCCATTGTCATTCAACTAACTTAGGTGCTTGAACTCAACACCACAATCCAACACAGTCCAGAATTCCACAACAATAGTGAGCTATTCAAAGAAGTTGTCAACCATAGCCATTTACATCTCAGCTTAATATTATGGCCCCACGATGTATACTTCATTTTTATACTTTTCTGCTGGATGGTTAAGACCTAGATAGATCAAAACTTATATACCAACACATGAACTTTATATTTTTTATGTGGTCAGTGAAGTCCTCTCAGGGTTTATCTTGTAGTCCTGTACATTATTCTGTAGATCCTTTGTCTGTGTCATCCATGTGGATGAGTCACGACCATTTCCTGATAAGGATACAAATGCCAAATTCACTAAGAAGGAAGGCTGCTAGCGCAGTTCAAATAGGTTAGCTTCTGGTAAGCAGAGCAGGGTGGAGAAGAGAGAGCCTACCTGCTCTGTATCTTTCTGTGCATCAGCTGTGAGCAACAATACTGTGACTTAGCTTGCAGGGTAGCCACACAATGCGTCCTACTCATTGCAACACTTTTGAAATGAGCAGGGATGTGAGTATCACTTATTAAGGCAGGATGACAGGAATAACAAAGAATTGGGTCAGTGGAATCACAGCTCCTTGCACCTGACTTGGAGAGCATAAAAAATGCAAGTATGTGTTCCTCTTCCTTTACCACGCCTGTCCAGCTTCTTTCATCTTGGGGTAAAGTGACATTTGACAGCAATGATTGGAATATTTAATTGAGCCATCAAGACTCATCCCCCTGTGGCATGTTTACCAAAGTTGGCATTTAGTACTGAGTTTCCTTTTAAAACCTGCTAGAAAATCAGAATGACTTGGGTTAGTTTTTACACCTAACTGCTGACTGTCTTCTTTGGTAGTCTTCCCTTGGCTCAGAAACCCATCTGTGGGTAGCAAATAAAAAAGGCAATCAGCAAACGGATGCGTATGCTTTGCACAAAAAAATTTAGTGAATGATTTGTTTTCTCTTCCTATGGTCTTTCTGCCTTTCTTATATGTTATCCCTAATATAAAAAAAGGGTGTTGGGTGCTGTGTTCTGAAAACTGACCAGTGACTTGCACCTTTAGTTTGTATAACAGTTGTGGAATGACCAGGAGTGGATTTTAGTATCATTATATATGACATCAAACAGTAAAAGAGAATGTTAATGCATATAGGAAATTAAAAATATCAGCAAACATCTCTGTATATGGTGACAGATGTATATAAGTTTAAAGATAAAAATAACTGCAATTCAGCCAAGAAACATCAATATGATCAAATGCAATGAAGTTCATATGGAACAAAAGAAACTAATTGTAAAAGTTGTATGTATATCTTGGTTAGGCCTTTTCCCATCCTAATTGGAAAATAAATAGTCTTAGTGATTTCAGCTTCTCAATGTTCCAACCTTTATTTTGGCACTTACATTACTCTCAATGTGCTAGCAGTGCTAACATCAATCACTGGCTGTCTTCTTGTGCTCACCTACCAACTTTCTTGAAAACATTTCCTTTGTTCAGCTTGAATGCATTGATTTGATTTTAGATTCTTGCTCTGCTACTTTGCCATCCAACCATATTTGTGCTAGGTTTCCCCAAGGAGTGACTTTTTGAGTTTCCTCCTGAGACTTCCCTTTAGTTAAAAATTGGGAGATTCACTTGACTGTGACTTTAATTAGTTTGAGTAACATATGGCTCACTCAGATTTAGTACTTTCCAAACTTATTAGAAGATAGGATGAGATCCTTTGAGAAAAATGTGTGCGAATGTTCCAGTGAGTTCTTCCCAGCACTGTTTGAATTTACTGCCAGAAAAAAATGGGGAAAAAAATCTAATAATAACAAATGGTGGTGATGCTTTCCAGAAAGGGAACCCTGCTACATTGTTGGTAAGAATGAAAACTAGTACAGCTATCTTGGAAGTCAGTATGAAGATTTTCCCAAAAACCAGAACTAGAAATTCCATTGGACCCAGGTATTCCATCCTTATCTATTTTCCTAAAGGAGCTAAAGACAAAACATTACAGTTATACATGTAGACTTTATTTATACCAACACCATTCATAATAGTTCAATCTTGGACATAGCTCATATGTCCATAAAAAGATGAATGGCCAAAGGTAATATAGTGTTCACACACAATGGACTGCTACCCTTCCATAAAGAAAGTTTAACTTGAGTCATTGATAGGAAAAAGGCATGCATCTGGAGATCATAATGGTAAGTGAAATAGTCAGATCCACAAACTCAAATCCTGTATGCTTCTTCTAATACAAGAAAACCATATTATAAATGACCAGCAAAATGTAGGACAGGTAGTAAGAAGAACAGAGACATATCTTTCTCAAAAAGAGAAGGGAATCAGGAATTGGAGGGAGGAAGGGAAATGGAATGAAAAATACAATTAAGAAGTGTTTTGATTCTGTGCCAACTCTCCTGTAGAAATGTAAACATTATGTATTACAAATGTGTACTAACAACTAAAATAAGGAATTTACATAATTTCCAAAGGCATATTAAATACAAAACATATATTTAGTACTAGATAATGCTTTTAAATCTCAAAGTGAAAATTAAAATATATTAACAACATAATTACCATATAAAACTAAAGTAAAAAATTATAAATTGTTGACTAATTCACCTGTTCAGAGTGTTCTGAGTACCATATATTCTTCTAGGTATAGAGATATATGTTTTCTAATTAGATGAAAAATTAGATTTCAAATATAATGTAAAGGCAATAAGCAGCTCAAAACAAGAAATATAAAATAAGCCATTGGGGCCAGAGAGTTAGATCAGCGGTCTCAGCATCTGCCTGGTAAGCACAAGGACCTGGGTTTGATCCCAGGTACTGCATGCTCTGCTGGTGCTAGAGCCCCAGATGTGCTGTGCTGGCCACCAAAACTCGGTTGGGTGGCACATGCCCATAATCCCAGTACTGGGAAAGCTGAGACAGGAAGATCACTGAGTTAGATCTGTATAGTAAGACCTTGTACAAAATGAATAAATAAATAACATTAAAAAATTAAAAATAAGACATTGGAGAGAATTGCATGCTAGGTGGGCTTCACAGGCCCGCATGTTGTGGAACTGCAGAGAGGCCCTTCTTTACACTAGGGGAGGTCTAGTGGAGGAAGTGACTTTCAAGCAAAATCTGAGTGACTTGAGACTCCCCTCCCTCCACCCCCCCCCCCCCGACCAAGCTATAATATGAGGATTCCTTTCTCCTCAGTGCACAGGGTTTAGGGACAGACTGGTATTGCACATTCCAGGCTCCAGAGGAGCTGGAGTGTGTCAGGTTGAGTGCTACGTGATGGTAGAAAGTACTTACCTAGTAAGTCTTCTTGTGTTTTGCAAACCAGGATAAAGATGTCCATGCTTATTGTAAGTACTGTGGGTGGTAACCTGGTGAACATACTTGCAAGATCATTCAGACAGATGAGAGAAGAATCATCCATGAGTAAGCAAGAGTGGAAGCCTAGAGCCGGGGAAACAGCTCAGCAAACTCAGTGCCTGCTTAGGCAAGCACAGGGAGTAGGGTTGGATCCCTTGAGCCATAGTGCTGGTCCCGCCCCTGGTGCACCGAGCTGGCAGATATGGTGGCGCACACCTATAATCCCACCGGCGGGGGGTGGGGGGTAGGGGTGGCTGAAAACAGCAGGATCACCACAAGTCTGAGCTGCATAGTGAGATCCTGTACCACATACATTAAAAACAAAAGAGACTCCAGAGGGCAGTAGCAAAAGAAATGGGTACAAGTAGACAGAATTGCTTTCTTTGTCAGATGTTTCACTTCAGAAAAAAAAAAAAAAAAAAAAAAACCTCTATGACTATACAGGAGGTAACTAGTATCACGTAACTCTTATTGTGATCATAAGCCTTAGTGAAAAACATAAGAAGGATTTTTATTCGCCTTCAGCATATTGTTTTCCCCTCACTGAGCTTTTTTGGCCTACTATCTAGAGGTGAGACGTTCTGCTCCTCTCATAGGACACCGTGAAGCATGTTTCCCAGAGCCACTGCTCAGTCTGTTCCCCCTGACAGATGCTGTGTGTTAGCCCCATTCCCAGCGTCATTCCCTTGGCATTGTCATTTATATATTTTTATTCTATTTAGAAAAAGGTAATGGGAACTTCTGAAGTCAAGTTCAAGGAATGACAAGTACGACAAAGGAGTGCTACAATGTGCTTTGGAGGATAAAAGTCTGGATAAACTTTACATCCTCCAAAGGGGATTTTGACAAGTCACCTTAGAGAAAGCACAGCCTGTGAATGCATTGCTTCTCACCCACTCACAAGAAAGCAAAGGTTTCCTCCCAGCCCAGCTCTGATATTTGATTAAATATTTAGAAAAAGATCCAAGATAAAGTTTGACACAATAGGAGAATGGAAAGACAAAGAGAGAATTGAACAGACTAGAAGAGTTCCTCTTGCTCTCAGAAACAGATGTAAAACAAAACACAATAAAATTCAGGAAAGAAAACCAAACAAAAAAAATCTCATTCTAACAACAAAGATTATACCAGATTTGGTAGAAAAAGCACTGATTTAGAGTCAGGTAGTGCCAAGTTTTGAATCATCACTGTGAACTACACTCATGTCCTAAAAGAGAATGTGGTTGGTCTCTGAGTTCATTTTGTCATATACAGAGTGGAAATGTGAATGTCAAAATCTTAAGGGTCGATGAGATAGCTCAGCAGACAAAGTGCCTGATTTGGCAAGTGCAAGGACCTGGTTTGATCCCAGGTCCTGCAAGCTGGGATGGCTCTGCCCCTGGGATATACTGAGCCAGTAACAGAGTCCTGGCATGGTGGTGCACGCCTGTAATCCCAGCACTGGGGAGTCTGAAAATAGGAGGATCAGCATGAATCTGAGCTGCATAGTTAGACCTGTACCAAATATACAAATGAAAAAGAAAAAAACAACCGCAGTGACTGTGGGATAAATACATTGAGCCAGTAGCATTTGAATCTAACTTGCATCCTTTTATCTAAGTGTCTTTGGTAAGAGACTTAATCTTCATAAACTGTTTGCTTATCTTTAGAAAAGCATTAATAACTATGACACAAGATTGTGGTCTAGTATGTTATCCTTCCATTCTACATTGTTACTGTTGCGATTTTATTTGATCCCAAACAGGAGACCAATAAACATTACTTTTCTCGTGCTATTTTCTTTCTTTCAACTCTTGAATCTCATTATGATTGTTGTTGCTGTACAAAAAAATTTATTCCTCTCTCAATGTTTACATATTAGTTTTTAAATTTGTCTAGTAGGTATGTACTTGCTTTATATTATTTTTATCCTGAGATCACTGCATGATTGTTTTGGCATGAATGTTAATGTTTTCCTTTTTGTCTCTTAAAAGTATCCTTGTTCAAATACTTATCTTTGGAGAAGTTAGGGCCCTGTGAAGGAAGTTAAAGTGAGGACGACATTTGAAAACAAGATTTTATGCTAAAAGTAGTGTCTTATTTGCCAATTGTGCAATAACTTCACTGCCAAGCCAAGTCAGAATGGGCTATGAATGATGACCTGGAACAATAGTGGCAGGCACATTCCTCTGGGTCATTTTCTCAAGTGGTGTGCCAAAAAACTTCATGATGGGAACATCTTAAGGACCCTGCTGTCTTCTGAGGGCAAGATGGGGACTAGCTCTGACATTCTGGAGCCTGATGTGTTGGAGTGCTCCTTTGTAGCCATGCAATGAAGGCTCATTCGAGGAGTACAACTTTCTGTGGAAAAGTGAGCTTCCTTCATCCCTATGAAGGAAAGGATAGCTGGGTGATGCTGGAGGAGTCACTGGAATGACATTTTTCTGGGATGCTGACTTAACTTCTGCATCTGTCCAAACAACAAAGTAAAATTTTTTCATAAAAATTTAATCTGTCTCTAGCCCCCAAATACTATGTGAGACTAGCAAATCCATGTGTTGAACTCTGAATAGTTTATTTTCCTTAGATTATGATAGCACTTACTGATTCTCTTAATCAACTTATATTTGATTTGTAATTAGTTTTTTCATGTTCTTGCAGTATACTCTGCTGTTATCACTGGAGGAATTTGGGTCCTTTCTGTCCCTGGTGATGGCTGTGTTTCTTAATGGGAGTGCTCTGGTGAAGCACTGCTTCCTGGGCCTGCATGGTCTGCACTGGTGGTACAGATCCTTCCTCCTCTGGCTGCAGACTTTCTAGTTTCTGCTACTGGCCTTTGGGCCTCCCCAGTGCAGATCCTTGATGCAGACTTGCATGAGACATTGGTGTGAGCTCTAGGCCTCCAGCTAGACTCACTGAGGACATTATTGTGGGATGCAGGCCTTCAGTTGTGTTTCTAGTACGTGGACAGATCATTCACATTCTTCTGCATTTGACTCTTTGAGTGAATATTATAAAACAAAACTATAAATTATGCATCTTATATTATGTCTATACCCTTGGACAACCTGCCAACAGGCAGTGCAACAGCCTGTGCTCTTAGAACCATGCTACAATTAACAGATGTCAGGCATCTCATCCTGTTAAAAGCCATCTCATCCTCTCTGCTGACCTCTTCCCCACTACAACCAAAAAGTCACAGGAAGTAGCCTCTACCTGCAGGTTGCTCACTAACTTTTCAGAAGTACATTGAAAAAAGCTTTTAAAAATACATGCTAAGTTAAGCAGAAAATGAGTACTTTAGGGCAAGATTTGGGGTTCTGTTGATAATTCAGTATGCCTAGGAATGAAAATCTCTGAATATATTAGTACTTTAAAGCAAGTATTAGAGGGCTTAGATTTTTTAAAAGCATTGAACATAATTTTGGATGGGTGTCAGAACTAGGGAACCAAAGATATACATTAAATATTCATTAATAATATTAAACCAAAGTTTCTTCTGAATTAAGTCTGGAATTAGAATAGGGTACGTTTATCTTTTGTAAAGGTGGATGCTGCAGCAATGGTGAATTCTTTAAGAACAGAGCAGGTGCCAGGTCTTAAGAAATGGACCTCTGTGCTGTCCTTTAGCTATTATTAAGGTTTTGGGGCTGGTATCTCCACAGAAGAGATGGCAAAAGGGAGCTTACTAACTCGGACAAACTCACATAGCTTGTGATTTATGGGAATCTGTTTCAGTGCCAAACCTTACATTACATCATGTAGTTTGTTTGCAAAAGTTATCTTTACATTTTCTTCTTCGATACCTTTAGTGGAAATCACAATTTATTGAAATGCTTGCTGCTACTTCTTTGTCACTTACTTACAAGATTATCATTGTAAGTCTTGCTGTTTTCTACTTCTGTGACACTAACCTCTTAGTTTTTATGTAGTGTTTGGATATGAGACCAGTTTGACATTCATTATAAGGAATTTGGATATCTTTTGGTCCTGGTCTGCTGACTTGATCTGTAATATACTGCATCATGGGCTTCTAATTAAAGATTTACTGACACAGATAGGAAAATCTCAAAGCTTTCTGTAAAAGCAAAAATTAAAAATACACAAACAAAAAACGTGGCCTACAACTATTAAGACCATGAATGTGGAAAATTATCCAACAAGCAGAAAAATACATTCATTCTTTTTTGGTCATATTTTCTAATTGAATTTAAATCTGGAATATACTCTCATGTCTTTGCCCAGTGAATGATCATGAAATGCTTACTTTGCTGTTCATTTTTTCTACTTTTAGAAATGTAAATGTACTTCTTAAAACTCAGGAAATAACACTGTATTTGTGCAGACTTGGAAGCATCTCCTGAAGCAGCTACTAAAAAGTATGAGATTCCCCAGGAATCTTGTTGTGTATGGAAAGCTAAATAGTAGCTGTGGCTCTGACAATCTTGGGATCTGTTTCGGAGGCACATTTGAGAAGGCTTACTCATTAATTAAATAGGATAAAGGGCTGGGAAGAGTGAAAAATACTTAGCAGAAATTTTAGTCTGACCAATGGGATGTGCCCCATGATGAAACAGACAGAGGGTGTAGACTTGAGAAGAGAAACAACGAAAGCTCTAACTTGAGAAATATTCATTTCGTGTGCAGGAGAAGTCAGGTGGATATGTGATCCAGCACAAGGATCAGCCAAGTGTTTGCCAGTCAGAGAGAACTGCAGCTCCAAAGCTTGGAGGCATTCGTGGGTATGTGGACTCTGAGGCTCCATAGGAGGCAGGGTGCGTGGAGCAATGAGAGAGAGCACTGGTGGACATGGGAGCACGGAGCAGGAGGCTGAGGCAGGATCACAGAGAGCCTGAAGCTCATGCAGGAGAATCTGGACTGTACTCTAACTGCATCCAGAATTCACTGGTGGATTTATCCTAATCACTATGGGGGAAGTAATATTACTATAAACGATTACCCTGGCTGGTAAGTGAAGGCTTGCAGGAGAGAGCAAGCAAAGGCAGAAAAGAAAATGCTGAAAGAGGATGGGAACTAAGGAGGGAGGACAGGAAAAGAGGGAAGGGAAAACAAACATGATGAGAAAAGGAGGACATCAGGAACAAAGCTTTTGTAAATAAATAGAGGGAGAGAGGTAGAAAGGTGAGTGATGGATGGGAGTAAGGAGGAATTCAGATATATCAGGTATACCTAAGAATTCCACATGATAGGCGTAATTATTATGTATACTGAAATGCACCAATAAACTTAATTCATAAAATAAAGTAGATGAGGAACGTGAACTTACTGGAAGGCTATTTGAATCAGAGACCTTGCTATGTATAGGTGAGTTACATTTAGGAATAAGCTATTCCCTCTACACTCCAGCTGATTTTTGATTATCCAGCTGGAGTTGCATATAGGTGAAAGGTCTTTTTAAAAGTATATATTATTTATAAACCAAAGCATTTTTGAGCAATTTGATTGTCACCCCAAATTTTCTAGGAAGGTGGTTGCTATGTATTTGGAAGGTAACTTTGCAATTGATTTGTTCAGAACAGTACAAGTGCTTGTTCATTAATTTGTAAAATCAAGCTAATGACAGCAGTACTACCCATGGAATTTAAGTGGCCAACTGTCTATCTCAATTTATAACTGCCATCTTATTGATAGTTCTACCTATAGGTAACAACATTTGATTTTAACATACTGAACCCATGTATATGTATATTCGAAGACATTTTGTGGGCTATGCATAGGTTATAATAAATATGCCCTCTTTTCAGAATAATAAACTATTGCAACACTGAGGAAGGATTAGTCTGAGAAGTTCAGAACCAGGCCTAGGTAACAATGGATAAATAACCTTGGAAGCTTATAGGTCTCACAATGACTGATTGACGTTAGATGGAATTAAAATTGGTAGCAACTAACATTAATGTAATTTTCCTAAGAACACAGAGCTAATAAACAATAGATGCTGCTTACAAATCCAGCTCAGATTGTTTTCAGAGCCCATATGCATTGCATTGTATTAGCAGTTAGAGTAAAGATCCATTTTCAGAAGTCTACTCATTATGGGAGCATTTCCCATTGCATTCTTGGCTTAAGTTCTTAAAAACTAAAGCCATGTATGTGCTAGTAATTAAAATGTTATTAACTCAGACATGTTAATGAACATGTGGAAGATAAGAAAAAATACAAATGATTTTTTCTTTTGTTCTGTGAAGAGCAATTTCTGATTCTGGCTTTTAATATGTAGGTCTAGTGCTTGGGATGCTTATACACAAAGCTAGGTTTTATCATATTTTTTTTATTTCATTTTGAAAACATGTTCCTATTTATTTTTAATTATCTTCTATCAGACTTGTCTCATATTTGGGCAAAAGCATCTCTATGATAAATGAAAAATACCTAGATTTGTACTTTAAGATTTTAAAACTATTTGTTTACTAGAGATGCAGCTGAGATTTTCTGTCTGATCTTTTCCTTTGTAAAAATTCACATAGTGAAATATTCTTTTCACTGTGAGTGTTTTATCTCATCAAGTACTGACAATATTATTATTCTGTGGAAGAATAGCTGTGAAGGAATTACCTTGGTAATAATTCTCATGAAAAAGTAATTTTGAACAGATATGACAGCTTGCGAGCCACAGTTCTAGTAACTATCACCAAAACACTTTAACAAAGTAACAAAGTACATCAGCATACTTTGGACTATGTCAAATAAGATTTTGTTTGATGGGATTTGGGTGTGGGGAAGCGTTAGTTAAAATATGAAATTGGTCTCCTGTTGGAAACCCTTTGCAGTGGACGTCAGCATTCTATTAAAGATCAATTTTTAACATTTCTCTTTCAGCGTGGGCTGTGAATAGCTCAGATCCATGACATCACAGAAGATTTCTTAATCTTCACATTGCACCTTGCTTTTCATGGTGATTTGTGTCCAGCTTTGTCTTGTGGATAGGAAGAGCAGATTCAGTTACTTACTGTGTTGGAGATATAAAAGAAATTAATTACACTGCCTGTGGTTACTATCTGCACAGAATCAAATTACTTGGTTTAGGAAATATTTCATCTGTTAAAAATCCAGTGTGGGCCAGAGATACTGCACCTCAGCCAAATAAATGGTGAAGTGTGAAGATAAATTTACTTTTCATTACTCTGTGAAAGACAGGGCAATGCATGTCTAAGAAGCTCTCCAGTGAGGCACCTGAGAAACTGTCATCCCTTCTTTACCAAATGAAATTGTAAACTCTTCCTATTTGCAATCACTTAAAGAGTGGTTTGAACATTATTGAACAAGCATAATGTTGTGGAGTACTGTTATGTATTGCCTAAGAAGGAGGCTTCTATTACTTCTATTTATCTCTTACATCAGTGTTTGACAGATTACAAATGAAATTTCTGTTCTAAAATTAAATCAGGCTTCATTTCTGTCTTTTTCCCATAAAGGATGAAACATTATTTGCTTCTCAGATAGTTCTTGTGCAGTCTCATCTTTTGCTACTTTTATAAGTTCTGTCATAAATGCCTTCTCTCTTTGGCCTTGGCTTCTAACTGCCTATTATAGAGATAAGTGTCCAGGTTTCATAATATAAAAACCTCAAATATTGCTCTACCTTCGATTAAAAAGCACTTTAAAAGCATCACTAGGTCACAATGTGGCCTTTCATTTTCCTATTGTATTTGCTTCTCACACCATTTTGGTTCTTTATGGCCCCGAAGAGAACTGCTTGTGGAACATGTGGGGAAGCTGCCTTTCTTGAGGCACGAAACTGTCCTTTGGGCCATCTTCAACTGGAAGGAAGTCCTTCTTGTGCCTTCCCTTCTGCAAAGGGAGGCAAGTGACAGTGGAGAGTCCACGCCAGTCCCTGGCTTATGTCTGCATGGCCGGTGAAGTGAGAATAGTTCTTAAATGGTTGGAGGAAAGTGAAAAACGACACTTTCACGATATATGAAAAATAGGTGACATTAAAATCTAAGTTACTAATAACATTTTTGTACATACCCATATCTGTTTCTTCATGCACTGAGCATCAGTTTTGGCATCCTGGCAGAGCTGGAGAGCCAGGACACAGACCTGAGGACCCAGGATGCCTTCAGTTGCTTTAACTACCAGCCCTTACAGTAGGTGTTTGCTGACTCTTGATATTTAAATGAAAAATCTCGCCATTTATTCAACTCCTAATTTTTCAAATCAAACGCCTCCAATTTTTCTCCTAACATTTCATTTCACTGAACTGACATCCTCCCGAGGAATGGAATGTAGGGTGCGGCCAGATTCCTTTATATTCTCAGTTCTAGAATTTTTGGACTTCCTTTTCAGCTCCCTTATGGACAACTGTAATTGGTCTGAAATTATTTGTCTTGCCACTAGAATTTAGCTCTGTACTAATACCAAAGTTATGATGTGAATATTTAAAAGTCAGACAATTTATTTTCCCTATTAAAGGTATCATTGAGGTTTTGCTTTGCACAGTCACAGGCTATAACACATCCCCTCGTGCCCTGGCCTGATTTCTTCTGCATTTTTGTCTTCCATGGCTGCCTGTGCGCTCTGCTTCCACCCCCTGCGGCCTGAGTTCCCATCACACGTGCTGTTCATTGTACCCTAATGTGTGGGTGCCTTTCACGACTCTGCCTCCACCTTTGCAACTGCTTTATTTTTCTGCACCCTTCCTAGTAAAACTGATTTAATTTTTAATGTTTCACATCTGGAAATCCTTTCTTAGGGTTTACAGGTAAAGTTCATTGTTTTCCCATTCCATTTTTGCACTTGCTCCTGATGCAGTAACCTACATAGCAAGCTCATTCATGTTCTCAGAACCTAACGTTAGTCACAAAAAATGATAGTAAAAATTTATTGGCTGATTAAATGCTCATTTACTTTCAAAAATATTCTTCAATTTAATTTAATAGGGCTAAAATTCTTTTTTTTTTTTGTAATTTTAGAGAAAGATCTACAGGGTGTTCAGGGTTGCACTACTAGTTCAGACTCCTAATGATCCTACTGCTTACAGCCTCCCAAGAGCTGGGATTACAGGCGTGTGCCACCACGCCTAGTCTCACTGGCCTGCCTGCAGGCCCTTTACAGGATTATAATTCTAAAAACAATAACAAATCTATAATGTTATATAGTCCAGATTGTGCGTGATTTTGTAAAGTCTCTGAGAAGTAGCTCTAAGTGTAAAAATCTTCCTTACTTAATTTTGTGGCTCTTTGACTGGAAAATCTACGGAATGAAATGATATGTACCAGTTTATTAACTATTCCTTTTCCAAAAAATATCCATGATCCAAATATGCAAGAAAAACAATCCTTCTTCTTTGTTTTATGTTATGGTACTTTCACTAATTTATTAAGTTAATTAATCCATCAATTGCTTCTGCAGCCAATTGCTGATTTTCAAATTCAGCTTTGTGTGCTGCTTTGTGGAATCTCAAAGATTGACACAGCAAGGGAAGCAAAGTCATGTATCAGTAGTGTACAGCTGAGTCCCAGCTATTCGAACTGGTTGATCATGTGGGTGAATGAGTCCACTGCCCTATCACTCCTTTGCTTCTTTCAGCAGGGTTCATCTTTCTCCATTAGTGTGTTCACAGGTGTCAAGGCATTGAGCTTACTGGATAAGAAAAATATAAAATCATTGAAAAGAAGATTTTAAGATTATCTATAATTTCATTCATGTGCTATTTTCCTGGCTCTGCTTATTATGCACAGGAATAGTGGGACAAACTTATGAGTACCTAGAACTCTATACTTACTAAAATGTTTTCACCTACATTATGTTACTTGATAGGAAGGCCTATGTGCACAATGATAGTGAATTTTCAAGTGAAACTGATATTCAGAGATATGAAATTGCCTGATACAGTACTTAGTGTCACTTACATGTGCAGCTGAGGCTACAATGTCCTTTCTGACCCATGTAATTTCTCTGTCACTCTTTTCTTCATGACATATGCATGCTGATTATCAAGCTATAGTTTTCAGCTCTGAAGTGCTCTTTCCATACTTTGACGTGTGGAGCTGGAGGTGAGACTTCTCCTTTGCTTGTTGTTGTTATCATTTGAACTTTTGTTAGATTCTACCAAAAGGGGGACATGGAAAAGACTGAATATTAGGAGAGCAAGTGAGAAGACATTACTCCTTCCTTTGCCCTTGTTGTTATTCTCATTATATCCTCAGTACTACAAGTTGAGTGGAGCTTCATTTTAAAAAATGGTGCGTTTTACATATATGGTTAGATAGATAGATAGATAGATAGATAGATAGATAGATAATGCTCATTACAGGGAATTTGTACCTGTACATTATATCTTATTTTATATCTTAGCCCCCCACTTTCTGCCCTCCCTTCAGCCCAGCCTCCCTTCCTTATTTATAAAAGCTTTCTTTCTACTGTTTTTTTTCTGTTCTCTTTTCTTTGTTCCTTCCTATCTCCACTCCGTATTCCCTTTCCTGTTTGAACATTTTCTTCCCATTTTCCAATGTCTATTACACATTTTGGTCCTTATTTACACTTTCAATTTCTCACACCAGAGAAACCATGAAATAATTGACCGTGTGTGTCTGATTTATTTCCCTCAAGAGTACAGTCTCAAAGTGGATCTATTTACCTACAAATATCTGATGTTTATCCTTTTTTATAGTGAAGTAGTACTCTATTATAGAAAAGAAACACATCTAGGTCTACTCACCTGCTGAGGGTGTTTGGGCGCTATCCAAGATTTAGTTATTTCAAACTCTGATGCTATAAACATGGGTGTATATATGTTGCTGTGCTATTATTCTCTTAAGTGTTTCACAAAAATACAAAACTGGGGCATAGCTGGGTCCAATAGAAGTTCTCATTTTAGTTTTTTAGGAATCTCTAATTTTGATAGCAGCACACTAATCTATACTTCCACTAACAGAGAAGAAGCCTTCCTCTGCCTCCACAGTCCTGCCAGAATTTGTTATTGGCTGACCTCTTGATAATTTCCATTCTTTTTTTGAATGAGATGGAATCTAAACATTGTTTTAATTTGCATCTCTTGAAAGATCAGAAATGTTGAACATTTTCTTCATATATATATATTTACCATTTCTGTTTCTTTTTCTGGGAATTGCCTATTCATTTTAGATGCCCAGTTTATGATTGATTGGGTCTTTAAATTTGGAGGTCTTTATATATTCTAGACATTAGCTGTTTTCCTGAGGAACAGATGGCAAAGACTTTATTCCATTTCATGGGTAGTCTGTTCACTTTTGTTAATGGTTGCTTTTGCAGTGCAGAGGCTTTTTATAAGATGAGATCACAGTTGCTGAGTGTTTGTGCTAGTCCTTGTGTGATCAGGGTTTTGGTTATGAAGTTGAGAGCTTTATCTATTCCTTCCAGCAGATTTGGTGTTCCTGTTTTAGTATTTAGACCTTTTATCTATTTATCGTTAGTTTACTATATAGTGAAAGACATGGGTCTAGTTTTAACCTTCAGCATGTGGAAGATAAGAGAGCTGAATGTGTTTGGAATTGTTTCTATACCGTCCAATCCTTCCCACTGATCCTTGAGTCTGTTTTTTCTTCTGCTGCCAGTACCATGCTGTTTTTATCAACTTCTTATACAATTTCAAATTAGTAATAGTGGTGGTCTCCTCTTGCCCTTGTTGCCTTTTTTGTCATTCTATATCTCCGTTCACTCAAAATAAATTTATGATTTTCAAAATTATGGGAAGTATGATAGTAATATTTTGATTGGGATTACATTAAATCTATATAATAATTTTAGATGTATGGCCATTTGCATTATGTTGATTCTACATACCCAAGAAAAAGGAGTATCTTTCCATCTTCTGATATCTAGTACATTATAGAAAAAGATAGTTAAGACTATAAACAAAAGGAATCCATCATGCAAAGCGAGTAACTAAACAGAAGGGGAAAGGGTAACCAACAATAGGAAAATAATATGACAAGGACAAATCATAGAAGCATACATATCAGTTTAATCATCAGTGTCAAAGACCCCTAATTCACCAATAGAAAGAAACAGAATGGAAAAGTGGATCAAGATGCACCAGGAACAATATGCTGTGTACAAGAGACATATTTGATTAGAAAAATTTATAAACTGAAAGTAAAAGGATGAAAAACAATGCTACACATAACAGGAATAAGGAAAAAAGCAAAATAGCTATTCTGTTTGAATTCAAAGTGGATTTACAAACAAGACTAAGACAGCCAAAAATGTTCACTACATCCTTGTGAAGGGAACAATCCAGAGGAAGAGACAAGCATAAATATATATTCATCAAGTAACAGTGCACTCAAGTGTATAAAATGAAAATGGATAAACATAAAAAACAAAAGGTGAAATGAGTGGTAATGCAATTTTATTTTATTTTTATTTTTTATTATTTTTATTGAAGAACAAATAGCAAAGAGACAGTTTCAAGACAAATTAACAGGACAGATTCAATAAATTAATACATTGCAAAATGTTTTCATAATGTTTTGGTGTGTACAAGGTGCATACATGGTATTATACTTACAGGCATTATTATAGCAGATGTCTCTAATCAGTGAATGAAAAGAGTGTATCTATTTTTCATAGCTGAATTCTATCACAGATTCAATAATTAATATTTTCTACCTTATTATCTCCCTAGTGTTTGTCCATAGTACTAGAAGGCAACATAATATCTTGGGCAACCAATATTAGTGCTTCTCATAGAATTACACAGAGCACAGCATATTTATCCTAACTGTAATGTTTACACACACACACATCATGATTCTTCCTGTATATACCCTTTCTTTTGTCTAGACCTGTCAAAGATGAGCACTCCATTGTCACTAAACCAATTTAGGTGCCTGAACTCAGAGACACAATACAACACAGTCCAGCATTCCACAATAACAGTGAATTATCTGAAGAAGTTGTTGACTGTAGCCATTCACAGCTCAACTTATTATTATGACCCCACATTATATACCTCATTTTTATACTTATCTGCAGGATGGTTAGGATCGAGACAGATCAAGACCTATATAGCAAAAGATGTAGCTTTTGTTTTTGATGAGGTCAGTGAAGTTTCCTCAGGATATATCTTGTAATCCTGTACCTTACTCTGTAAATACTTTGCCTGTGTCATCCATGCAGATGAGTCAAGACCAATGCTTGACCAGTTTGCTCTCTATGAGAGCCTGAGAGAAAGTTTTCTCTTCATGTCACTCCACCCAGGCACATTATAGATCATCAATCTCTTTCCTCTGTGGCTCCATAATCTCCTTGATCAGAAAAGTTGGGGCACAATTGAGTTTCATGATGTTACAGTACAGGTTCACCTATGTCCTGAGTCTTTATTGAAAGGCTAGGGCCAAAATGTTGGCTGGCCTTGAGCTCTTCTATTTCTCCAATTTTGTTTTGTTAACTAAGTTGTTAACAATCCAGAAGAAGAGCTGATTAGTACCCTGCATCATATTTGATTCAGTTTGCCCTAATTACCTGACTTAATTGCTTTTAGTTGTACATTTCTACTTCTATTCTGCTTTTCACTTCTTATACTAGGGAGACTATATGATATTTGAACATGTGTGTCTGGTTTATTCCACTTATGAGTATATGTTCAAGTGGCATCCACTTCAATATAAATGCTTCAAGTTTATCCTTTTTATAGCTAAGTAATACTCCATTATATAGAAATACCACATATTTCACTTATGAGTATACATTCAACTGGCATCCATTTCAATATAAATGCTTCAAGTTTATCATTCTTTATAGCTGAGTAATACTCCATTATATAGAAATACCACAACTTTTTCAACCATTCCTCATGTGATGGACATCTTGGTTGTTTCCAAGATTTTGCTATCACACATTGTGCTGCTATAAACATAGGTACATATATATCACTATGATATAATGTTTTCAGCTCCTCTGGGAAAATTCTCAGTAGAGGGATAGCCGGCTTGAATGGGATTTCCAGTCCTACTCTTTTGAGAAGTCTCCACACTGATTTCCACAATGGCTGTACCAGTCTACATTCCCACCAGCAGTGGAGAAGTGTTCCCTTTTCCCCACAACCTCTCCAACATTTGTTGTTGGTTGATTTCCTTCTGATAGCATTCTTTCTGGAGTGAGATGGTATCTCAGTTTTGTTTTTATTTGCATTTCACAGCTGGCTACTGATGTGGAGAATTTTTTCATATATTTCTTCTCCTGTTTAATATCGTTTTCTGAGAAGTGTGTATTCATCACAGATGCCCATTCTAAATTGGGTCTTTAAATGTGAGGGCCCTGCTATATCGTAGTTCTTTATATATTCTTATATATGCTATATATTAGTTAGAATTTTTTCAAAATTTGTGGGTTATCTTTTCACTTCGTTGACAATTTCCTTTAACATGCAGAAACTCCTCAAAAAGAATTGATCCCAGTTGTTGATTCTCTCAGGTTTTTCTCATGCAAATATATGTTTGTTCATGAACTCTTTACCTAACCCTATGTCTTCAAGAGTTCCATCTACTTTCTCTTCCAGGAGATTGAGTGTTTCTGTTTAAATGTTTAGATCTTTAATCCATTTTGACTTTAGCTTAGTGCATGGTGATAGAGCTGGGTCAAGTTTTAGTTTTCAGCATGTAGAAAGCCAGGTTTTCTAGCACCATTTGTTAAAGAGGCTATCTTTCTTCCAGGAAGCTTGTTTGGCCCCTTTGTCGAAGATCACATGGCTGGGTGTGATTGTAGATGCCTCTGCATCTTCTAATCTTTTCCATTGATCCAAAGGTCCATTTTGAAGCCAATACCGTGTTGATTTTATCACAGTGGCTTTGTAGTATAATTTTAAGTCAGGAACAGTGATGCCTCCTGCCTTGTCTTTATTGGCCAAGATTTCCTTTGCTATTCTATGTCGTTTCTGGTTCCAAATAAATTTTAAGAATGATTTCTCTTGGTCTGGTAGGTATGTTGGTGGCAGTTTGATAAGGACTGCATTAAATCTGTACAGCAATTTTGAGAGTATGGCCATCTGCACAATGTTGGATCTGCCTATCCAGGAACATGGGATATCTTTCCATTTTCTGAAATCCTCTATAATCCCTTTTCTTAAGTTGTTGTAATTTTCTGTGAAAACATCTTTGACTTCATTGGTTAAGTGAATTCCAAAGTATTTAATTTTCCATGGTGCTATTTTTAAAAGGTATTGTTTCTATAGTTTCCCTTTCAGTATGCTTGTTATCTATGTTGACTTTGTGTCCTGCTATGCTATTGAATTTCCATATCAGTTCCAGTAGTTTCTTGGTGGAATTTTTGGGGTCTTCCAAGTAAAGTATCATGTCATCTGCATATAGTGATAATTTAACTTCTTCTTACCTATTCTTCTTCCTTTTATTTCTCCCTCTTTTCTAATGGCTGTTGCTAATGATTGCAAAACTATATTGAATATGAGGAGGGATAGAGGACATCTTTGTCTTGTACCTGATTTAAGAGTACAATATTTCAGTTTTTCCCCATTTAGGATTATATGAGCTTTTGGCTTGTCATAGATGGCTTTTGTCAAGTTAAGTTGGAGTCCATCTATTCCAGTTTTCTGTAGGACCTTGAACATGAATGAGTTTGCACTTTGTCAAAAACTTTCTCTGCATCAATTGAGATGATCATGTGGTTTTTAGATTTCAGTGTGTTAATATAGTGCATTACATTTATAGATTTTCAAATATTGAACCATCCATGCATCCCTGGGATGAATCCTACGTGGTCCTGGTTTATGATCTTGATGATTTGCTGTATTGTATTTGCCAGTATCTTATTAAGTATTTTTGCATCTATGTTCATGAGAGATATTGGCCTGTAGTTCTCCTTTTTGGTTGTGTCTTTCCCTGGTTTTGGAATTAGTATAATACTTGCCTCCAGAAACGATTTTGGGAGGACTGCTTCCTTTTCAAGTTCATTGAAGAGTTTGAGGAGCGTAGGGATTATATCCTCCATAAATTTCTTGTAGATTTCAGCTGTGAATCCACCAGGACCTGGACTTTCCTTTGTCAGTATGCTTTTTATTACATTTCATATTTCGTTGGCTGTTATTGGTTTATTGAGAATTGTTATATCTTCTTGGTTCAGTTTTGGTAATTTGTACCTTTCGAGGAATCTGTCCATTTCATCTGTGTCTTCTATTCTGTGAGCGTAAAGATTCCCAAAGTAACTATTGATAATCTTCTGAATTCTGCTGGATCTGTGGTGATTTCACCCTTTTCATTCCTTATAGCATGTATTTGAATTTTTTCTTTCCTCTTTTTGATGAGGTTGGCTAGAGGCTTATCAACTTTATTTAGTGTTTCAAAGAACCAGTTTTTGATTTGTGGATTCTTTGAACTGTTTTCTTCATCTCAATTGAATTAATTTCTGCTCTAATCTTTGATTTCAGAGGTGCGACATTAGGGTGTTTATTTTTTCCTGTTCTGTTGTCCTAATGTGTGAGTTCATAGCCATGATTTTCCTTCTAAGAACTGCTTTCATCGATTTCCATAAATTTCAGTAAGTTGTGCTTGAATTTTCCTTGAATTGTAGATATTGTTGAATTTCTTGTTTAATTTCCATGAATTTAGCGGGCTTTCTGGTTTCTTTTGTTATTTAGTTCCAGTTTCATTGCACTGTGGTCAGATCATAAGCATGGGATAATTTCTGTTTTCTTGCATATATTTACACACAACCTCTGGACTAGTATGTGGTCTATTTTTGAAAATGACCCATATGCAACTGAAAAAAATGTGTATTCAGCTGTGGTTGGGTGGAACACTCTGTATGTGTCCACCAGGTCCATTTGTTCCAAGCTCTGGTTCAGTTCTGCTACTTCCTTGCTAGTTGTTTCTCTGTTTGACCTATCTTTTTGAGATAAGGGTGTGTTAAGGTCTCCTGTTAAGATTGTGTTCTTAGACATTAAGTTTTTCATGTCCATTAAAATTTGTCTTACATAGTTGGGTGCTCGTGTGTTGGTACATAGATATTTATGAGTGTTACCTCTTGCTGTTGAATTTTTCCCCTGACCAATATATAGTGGCCTTCTTTGTGTTGTTTGATCCTTCTTGGTTTGAAGTTGAGACTGTTTGAGAACAGATTTGCTACTCTTGCTTTTTTCTGAGTTGCTGAGGGATGTAGTATTGTTTTCCATCCTTTGACTTTGAGCCTATGAATGTCCTTTTGAGTTAAGTGTTTCTTATACACAGCATATTGTTGGGTTTTGTTTCCTAATCCACTGTGTCAGTCTATTTCTCTTAATTGGTGAATTGAGTGCATTTACATTGATGGTTATAATTGGCATGTATTGACTTATGTTTTTCATGATATTTATCTGGTGTTGTGTACTCCTTTGTATCCTGTGTTTAATTGTCTGTCCTGTTTAGTGCATTCCTTCCATTCTCATTTG
Source organism: Ctenomys sociabilis (assembly GCA_004027165.1). Taxonomy (NCBI): domain Eukaryota; kingdom Metazoa; phylum Chordata; class Mammalia; order Rodentia; family Ctenomyidae; genus Ctenomys; species Ctenomys sociabilis. The sequence continues at coordinate 20,954 of PVKA01003264.1, read as the reverse complement.
TGGAATTCTGGTCATTATGGTCTCTCTCTAGAACATCTTTCAGAAGCCTGTGTAGGGATAGTTTGTTATCATGAAATTCTTTAGTTTTTATTTGTGGTAGAAGTATTTCACTTCTCCACAAACTTGAAAGAGAGTTTTGCAGGGTATGATAACCTGGACTTGAATTTGTTTTCATAAAGGACTTGAAGAACTCTGCTCCATGCTCTCCTTGCCTTCATAGTTTGTGTAGAGAAGTCAGCTGTAATTCTGATGGGTTTTCCTTTGAATATGAGCTGCTTCTTCTCTCTGAAGCTTTCAGTATGTCATTTTTGTGTTGAATTTCTGGGATCTTGAGTACGATATGTCTCAGTGTGTTTTTACTTAGGTTGAAGTTATTTGGTGTTCTTTATGCTTTGGTTACCTGAATGTTGGATTGTTTCCTCATATTTGGGAAGTTTTCTGTGATTACTTCTCCCCAAATTCTTTTTATGTCATTTGTATTGACGCCTTCATTCTCATTGATACCAATTAATCTCACATTGTTCATCTTGGCGTCATCTTGCAGGTAATGGGTTATTTTTTCCTGCATTGTCATTGTTTTTAAGAGATCCTTTCTCACCTTTTCACTAGCTGCACCAGCATCTTCAAGATCTGAAACTTGTCTTCGCTTTCACTCAAACTGTTTTGAAGACTCATGATTGATATTTTTAGTTCTTCTATATCTCTTTGACTGTGTTTCATGTGTTCTATTTCTTTTCTGTATTGCTCATTCAAAGAATCTGTCATATTTCTGATCTCCTTTATTTTTTTTTTATCTTTGTCTTCTTTAGAGGTAGTTATTAATTCTTTTTCTGCAGAGTTTCTTCCAAGTTGAGTTTCCTTTGTATATTTCCTTTGTATATTTCTGTATTTCAGATGTTATGATTTCAAAGAATTCTTCTTTTTTCAAAGAATTCTTTTTTGATTTTGGAAATTATTTCTGCTTTGAGTTCCTCATGACCTTTCTGCTGTTGTTTCTTTGCTTCAGACGCTCTTAATTCATATGTTTCAGCTGGAATAGTGCTCTCTGCACTTGTTCTGGGCAAGCATTGGTTTTCCCCCAGAGGTTTCTGCATTTGATTCTTTATTTCAGATAAAGAATTCAGATATTTCTTTTTTATTTCAGGAATTATTGTTTGAGTTCCTGTATACCTTTTTGTTGTTGTTCCTTTGCTTCCGTATCTGTTTATTCATTCATTTCAGCTAAGCTAGTGTCCTCTGCACTTACTGGTAGAATCAAGGCCTGAGATTGCATTTTTCTCCTTGTCTTTGTCATGTTGTATAGCACTGACCTTTGACCTTTGGTAGAGAGCTTTGGTGCAGGTATAACCGTAGCATGTAATGAGATTCAGGTGTCAGTCTATTAAGTTTGAGATTATCCAGTTATACCTTGCCTGGATCTAGCTGTTGTGTTCAGTTCCTTTTTTCTGCAGCTCCTGTGGTTCCTCTCCGTTGGTTCTGGACTGGGTCTGGGGCCGATGTGTGGGACCTGGAACCACTGGGAAATGTATCTTCCGCATGGCAGGGCTGGAGGTCTCACTCACAGGAGGAGCTGTGCTGGGTCTGTGGCCACAGGGTGGGATCTGGACAGCTGGGAACTGTCTTCCAACGCAGCGGGCCTGGAGCTCTCACTCACAGGCCAAGCTGCGTTGGGTCTGGGGCTGCTGGTAATGCAATTTTAATAAGGTCCTCAATACACTACTTCCACAAACAGAGGTCAACTACACAAAATCTCTACAAAGACTTATCAAAACTGAACCAAAGTTTTGAACATATGGAATTAATATATTTCTATAGAATGTTCCACTTCACAGCATCATAATAAACATCCTTCTCAGCTTCACATGGGATGCTTTCCAAAACAGACCATATATGAGCTCATAATACATGCTTAAAAATGCAAGTGAGTTGAAATTATTACAGGTAAATTGTCATGCATATACTAGCAAAGAAAAGCCCAGGTCCTGATGAATTCAGTGTTGAGTTCTATAAGAAACTTAGAGAATATCTACTGCTGCTACTTCTCAAACTCATTAACTAAATTGAAATGGAAGCCAACCTCCCAAATTCATTCTTGGAATCAAGAATTATCCTCATACCCAAACCAGAGAAGGATACAACCAATAAATAGAGCTACAAGCCTATCTCTCTAATGAACATAAATGCAAAACTTCTGAATCAGATACTGGCAAACAGAATGCAGCAAAATATCAAGACACTATGACCAAATAGGATTCATTCCAGAGATGCAGAAATAGTTCAACCTGTGCAAATCAATAAATGTATTATACCATATCAAGAGAGCCAAAGACCAAATCTTATCATTATCTCTAGTTGCATAAAAAGCGTATGACAAAGTCCAGCACTCCTTTATGCTTAAAATCCCATGGAAACTAGAATACATGGTCATTATTTCAGTCTGATAAAAGCCATGCATGATGAACCAAAAGCCAACATTGTGATAAATGCACAAAAAGTGAAAGCTTTTGCTCTATAATCAGGAATAAGAGAAGGATGTCCATTATCGCCACTCTTATTCAGTATGATTCTAGAAACATTAGCAAGAGTAATTAGATAGAAAAAAAATAGGGATAGGAAAGGCAGAAGTAAAATTGTCATTATTTGCAGATGATATGATACTCTGCATAGAAAATCCCAAAAACTCCACAAAAAGACTTCTAGAATTCTTAATAAAATTCAGTTGTTCAGCTGGGTAGCAAGACACTCAAATAGCACAAGCATTATTATACACAGACAACAAACTCACTGGGAGAGAAACTAAGGCAGCAACAGTTTTCACAAATAGCACTGAAAAAAAGTGAAATACCTAGAAATCAACCTAGTGAAGCATGTGCATGATATTTGCATTGAAATCCACTGTACTCTGAAAAGAGTAGAAGCTCCTTACAGTCTTCCCTAAATTGTCCTCGCTATACTTCCTCATAGCAACTAGCACTGGGGGGGGGGGTAGCACATTTCCTTAGAGGTCAGGGTCCCAGTTGCTTCCATGAGCTTCTGAGTTTAAGTACCAACATAATTTTCTTTATTTTCCTGCTTTCCACTATTATTATCTCTGTGTTGCTGTAGTGTGAACTTCATGCTTTTTCCACCTTTCATTTCCCATGAAATCAATTTCTATGCTGTATACTCTGATGAAACATTCAGTTTTGTTTTAGTTTTAATGTAAAGACCCTAATTGATATTATGAATGGCCCAAGAAAGTATTCTTTGGAGTTTTTTGTACCCTGAAGTTGGTTTGTTTAGGTATTTATCTTGAAAGTAGTACACACCCTAGTATAAGAGCGAAAAGAAGAAATACAAATGGAATTGTACAACAACTAAAAACAATTGAGTCAGATAAGGCAAAGTGAATGGCATATGCTGCAGGATACTAATCAGCTTTTCTTCTGGATGGTTAACAACCTAAGTTCACAGATCAAAGTTGGAGAAATAGAAGATCCACAAGGCCAGCCAACATTTTGGCCCTAGCCTTTGAAGGTCAGGGAAGACTCAGGACATAGGAGAACCTGTACTGTAACATCATGAAACTCAGGTGAGCTCCAAATTTTCTGAACAAGGAGATTATGGAGCCACAGAGGAAAGAGATGGAAGTTCTATAGTGTGCCTGGGGAGAGTCACATGGAGAGAAAACGTTCTCTCAGGCTCTCACAGAGAGCAAACTTGTCAAGCATTGGCCGTGACTCATCTGCATGGATGACACAGAGAAAGGATCTACAGAATAAGGTACAGGACAACAAGATAAACCCTGAGGGGACTTCACTGACCTCATAAGAAACATAAAGTACATGTGTTGGTATATTGGTCTTGCTCTATCTAGGTCTTAACCATCCGGCAGAAAAGTATAAAAATGAGGTACACACTGCGGGGCCATAATAATAAGATGAGCTGTAAATGGCTATGGTCGAAAACTTCTTCTGATAACTCAGTATTGTGTGTAATGCTAAACTGTGTTGGATTGTGTCGTCGAGTTCAGGCACCTAAATTACTTGAATGATAATGGAGTGCCCATCGTTGACAGGTGCAGACAAAGGAAGGGGTATAGGAAAGAAGAATCAAGGGGCCAGGGAGGTAGCTCAGTAGAATAAGCACTTTGCTGGCAAGCTCAAGGGCCTGAGTTCAATCCCCAGTTACACACACACACACACACACACAGAAAAAAAATAATAATAAATAAATAAATTAAAAAAAAAAAGAAAGAAAAGAAGAATCATGAGGTATGTGTATGGACTATACAATTGGGATAGATGCTTCTACATAATTCTGAGAGGCAAGATTTGCACTAATGGTGGTTGGACAGGATATTATGTCCTCTTCTAGTGCTATGGACAACCACTAGGAAAATAACAAGGTAGAAAGTATTAATTATTGAATCTTTGATGTAATTCAGGCATAATAAATAAGATACCCAAACAGCTACACTCTCTTAATTTACTGTTGAGACAAATGCTATAATAACGTCTATAAGTGTAATATGATGTGTGCACCTTGTATAATACCAAAACGTTATGAAAACAGTTTGTAATGTATTAATTTATCAAATCCATCTTGTCAAGGTATCTTAAAACTGGCTCATTGATATTTGTACTTCAATAAAATAAAAATTAGCAAAAAGAAAGTAGTACACATATTTTTGTACTGTGTACTGGTAGACAATTAAATCTTTTTGTGGTTGAGTTAAATAATATATCTACAGAGGCAAGATGTTGGACAGATCAAATGGATAATAAACTTTAATATTTGGGAAATAATAAGGGTTTAAAATTCTATGAGATAGGATAGTGGAATGGTACTTACCAAAGGCCAAGAACAGTACTGAAGTAGGGTTGGGCACAGGTTGACCAATGGGAATTAAGTTACAGTTTTGTAGGAGTAAATTCTTTTGTGCTATTGGGGTTCTGATGGATAACAATTATAAACTGTTTTTTTTATAAATGTATTTTTAGTACAGGGTGTACAAGGTCTCTCTACACAGCTTGGACTTATAGTGATCCTCATGTTTTCATACTCCCAAGTGCTGGAATTATAGGTGTGAGCCACCAAACTCAGTCTCAGTCACCATCTCAGGGTGACCAGGGGGTGGGGCTGGCTTGGCATACCAGGGATCAAACTCAGGTCCCTGGAACTGCTTAAGCAGGTGCTTTAGTCTGTTGAAGTATTTGGCCAGCCTTGTAAACTGTGTTTTTAAGATAATTTTTTTTAAAGAATACAAAATACTAGGGCCAGCCAAATAGCTCAGTGGATTAAAGCTCCTGGAAGCAGGCATGAGGTTTGATCCCCAGGCCTGCTGTGCCAGCTTTGTGCCCAGAGTGTTCTGAGACAGCAACTGAGACTGGGTTTGGTGGCTTGCAGCTGTGAACAGGCAGATCACTAGGAGTCTGATTTAGTAGTGAAAGTCTGAATACCCTGTAGACCTTTCCCTAAAATTCGAAAAAAAAAAAAAAAAGAAAAGAAAAAATACACAAAATACTGATAGAAAAAATGGTAGCATTAGAAATGATACAAAAGTTCACTAAACAAAGTAATAGGCATTCAACAATTGTTGCTGTTTATTAGGTATATGTGTATATGTGCAGGATAGTTGGAATAATTATACTGTTGACTTCTGCTGGTCCTTGGGAGAAAATTTTGAATGTTTTCATCTTCAAGTAACAGTAACTATTTGAAGAGACATTTTTAACCTGATTTAAATACGAACTACATTCTGTGAGAAGATATTTGTAACACATTTATATCCTTTGTGGCTATGATGAAATTCTTGATCTGGCTAGTTTAATTATATAACTAGCTACAAAAGCTACAACTTTTGTAAAAGTTGTAAAATGAAAAGAGTTTGTTCCATGGGGAGGAAAAATGGATGAGGAAAGGGACAAACGAAAGAAGGGGTTTTGTATGACACTTTGCTGTGCTCCGTGTAGTTGTAGTTAGTTCAGAGCAAGGTTCATGCAGAATTCGTTAAGATGAAAATTCTACACATTAACTGCTATTTTCAAGAAACTGACAAAAACTCTTAGTAAGTCCTTTCAGCCATCAAAAGAAAAGGTAGATAGATAGACAGATAGATAGATAGATAAATAGATAGATAGATAGATAAATAGATGATATAGATATAGACATATGCAGGATAATTTGGATAATTGTTCTGTCAATTTCTACTTTTTTTTTAAAGGAGCAGTTCATCATTAAACTTTTTTCTTTTTATTCTATTTTTCCTTTTTGGTTTCTCCTATCTTAAAAAAAACAAAAACAATTTTGCACCTTTATATCTGGCAACCTAAATAACTAACTTGAAGATAACATCATGCAATACAGCAACCATTGTTGAATTCCTATTACTATGTCTAGTGAAATTTTGTATCATTTCTAATGCTGTTTTTTAATTAATATTTTGTATTATTTAAAAAATAAATAAAAATAAAAATATAACTAGCCTAAACATTATACAATGCACCCATGTATCAAAACTTCACATTATACTCCATAAACATGGAAAATTTTACTTTTCATGTACCAATTAAAATAAACCTAAATTTAAAAATAAAAAGGGTGAATTGTTTCAAGTCTTTGCTAGAGTACAGCTCAGCTTCTTTTTTTGGGGAGCTGGGAGTCAAACTCAGAACCTTGTACTTGGCAGGGAGGTACTTATGCTATACTGAGCTATTTCCCTGCCTCTTGACTACAGCTCTTGTCTTAAAAGATTCATTTGCATGTTTGTTTGGTTTTCTTCAGGATCAGCTTATACAAGCAGACATAAAATTATGTTTCTGTAATTACTTTATCTTGGATACTTGCTACGCATAAAGTCTGATGTAAGGTGAGGGGTTACAGTTTGTGATTATTGCAAGTGTTTTCTGATTTATAGTCAAAGTTATAGGGGTTTGAGAGCAAAGCAGCAACCTATAGCACAAATATTTAAAATTATAGTTACATTAGAAGAAATCTATGACTTAGTATTTCAAATGGGATTCCTAGGAATTATTTTAAGAGCTGACTAGTTAAGACTGGGTTTTGTGGCACATGTCTGCAACCCCAGGACTTTGGTGGCTGAGGCAAGAGGATGGCTGTCAGTGGAGATCAGCCAAGGCTACATAGTGAGTTCAAGGTCAGTCTGAACTATACAGTGAGGCCAGTTTGAACTACTGTTAAAAAACAACCCCTTCTCAAATTGAAAAAGTTGAATAGTTTGCAGGAACATTAACCAATGATAGTTTATGTTCAGAGAGGTTACATTCTGGAGAGTCTGCGGCATGATGTTGGGAAGTGAATCAGAAGGTGTATGGAAATACGTAGGTTAAAGTAGATTTAGCCTATGTGATCTAAGTTATCTATTTTCCCATACTATTATAACTACACCATGCAGTACATATCCAGAGAGTGCACAAAACATGGTCCTTAATTTAAGCTTTGAGAAATGCACTGGTAAGCAGAACACTCCAGAGATAATTGTTTTCAGTACGCCTTAGGTGATGTTGGAAGGTAGGCTCTCTAAATGCTATATGGATATTAGAACCTTGGCAGGGAATGTTCCATGTGGGAGTGTCGAACACTTACCATTACAGCAATACATAACTAAAAAGCAGCAGTGACAAATTAGTATTTGTATTACATGTGCGACTTTCTGGTTTTAGGTACCACTTACTAAAATATTACATAATCATTCAAAAGGACAAAGTTCTTGGTGAGAGGACCAAGAACCTTACTTGAATGGACGCTTGAAAACTGGTTTGAGTCCACAGATGTGGTAGCCTAGTCTTTAAAAGGGTGAGACCTGATATATGACCATAGTTATTTGCTTAAGTATCCTTTGAGCATTCTCCAAAAGGACCTGTAGCCCATACTAGTGAGGATGGCCATATACTTTGGACTGGGAAATTCCAAGAACATTTAGGGATTACTAAACATTGTCTCTAAGTTTGCATTAAATTAGAGGGGCCCAAAAATTCTCTTGCAGTTTTTCCAGCGAATTCAAGGCTGCAGTGATCAAGGATGATGTGGATGAGGCATTATAATGTGTACAATTTTAGGGTGCACTTAAATGTTTGTGCAAGTGCCAACTCTACCTGTTGTCTCACCCTTGAGGGGACAAGTGGAATTTTGGACAGAGTTCATTCCCCATCCTGGGTTGTGGACCCACGATGTGATTATCACCTTGGCTTCTGTATGTATAATTAAATTACACAGCAGCTGTCCGAATCTACAGATTGATGTCTAGCCCATTAATTGAGAAGCATTCTGGCAAGACATGTGTTAAGTACTGGAACTTTCCCTCTCTTCTGGGTTCATGAACCCAAAGTAATATTGTAACTGCAAAGAAACTGTAGATTAATGCCACCATTGAAAATTTAAAATATGCAGGGGTAGTGATTTCCGTTATGTCCTCTTTTAACTCGCTTACATTTTGAAGAAGATGGATGTATCTTAGAGAATTACAGTGGATTATCTTAAATCAGGCATTGATTCCAATTGCAGCTGTGGTTGCAGATGTGGTTTCTCTACTGAGGAAAATCAACACTGCTCCTTGGACCTGATGCACAGTAATTGGTCTGGAAAATGATTTTGTCTTTGTAACAATATAGAGATATCACCGGCAGCATTATTGTTTTTCTCTAACAAGATTGGTGCATCTTGCTATATTTTCCTTAGGATTATGTCAACATTCATTTTCTCTGCCTTACTGTAGATCTTAAAAATTATGGTGACACAAATCTTCATTAGCTATTTGGATTTTGGAGATAACACTAAGTATATCCAAGTTTGCTACTCTACTGGACCTATTAAATAACTCAGAAAGCTTCTCATTGCAAGAAAAGTATAGTCTTGCTCTTCTGCTTGAGCTTACAAGCCCAGGAGACCCAGTAATGTTTAAGGTATATGGATATAGGCTTACAGAAAACCTGACAAACTCCAGAGGAAAATACAGTCACAATTATGATTTCCAGGGCTTGAGCAAATCTTCAGATGATAAATCTCTTTCTGAAAATCAGTTCTGTGAAGGCGTCAAGCCTTGGTGGAATTGGAATAGCTCACATCAAGCAGCTAGGCAACTTTCACCACCATCACAAACTGTTTGGTTGGATACTTGCAGCAGAATTTATTATTCATAGAAGAAATGTCTGAGATCAGATATAAGATGCAGAATACAGTAGCCCTCTCAGACTTGTGCTTCTTATATAACGATGAGGGAGCAAAGCGGAATGCTCAAGGTGACAAGACAAGCTATGCTCTGGTTGTCAGTGTGCTTCTTTCCTGTTTAATCAATGAGCCCATGAGAGAGTGCCTATGGCAGATAAGATGTAGCTTACTCTATGCTCAATAGACAGATTCCTTACTAAGAACAGTGCAACTATTTCCAGTCCTGAGAAACTAACCCCATAGCTTCAGTGCTCAAAGATGTGTACCCCAGAGAAAGAGAATGAGCCATTTGTGGGGCAGGTTGACTCCATCAGAGCCCATTTTATTATACAAAAATAAATTAAATATTTTAAGAACTATTGACTGTCTTACATTGATTCTTCTTATTCAAGCTAGAAACTGATAGATATCCTTGATTTCTACGGGTCTCTCCCTCTAAGCAACATAAAATAAAAATGACATTTCAAAATAGTAATAGAAAATTAACAGTAGTTGTTATGCTACACATTTGTGCCATTAAATTTGCTGCTCATATTATCAGATATAGACATTCAAGTCTAATCAAACAATTAATAGTTTATTCTTCTTTTCAATGGGACACGACATAAAAAAGAAAGGTGAAAGGTCTTCAACAGTGATTGTTACATTGCACATTGCTATCTTCAGTGTAGTTGCTCACATTACAGATGTTAGCATATAAACTTGGTCCAAGTAAAGTTTTAAACCTGAACTGCTTCCTTCAAAAAATTGATAGAAATTAATAGTACAATCATCCTAGCTTTCCTGTGTATATATGTACACGATATTTTCCCCTATCTTTTCTCCTTTCCCTCATCTCTATTGTTTAGTCTCAATTGTCAGTTTCTTTTCACTTTACTATATCTATTGTGCCTTTCAGTTTTTATGTAATCTTTTAGGTTCTTCCACTAGGGAGAGAGTCTGATGTTTGCATATGTGGATCTGATTTATTTCACTTATGAGTATAGCCTACAGTTGCATCCAATTACATATAAAGTCCTCAAGTCTATCTTTACTTATGGTTGAGTAATACTGCATTGTATAAAAATAACACATTTTTTAAACCATCCCTCAGGTGATGGGCATGTGGGTTGTATCCAAGACTTGGCTATGACAAATTGTAGTGCTATAAATACGAGTGCACATTATTTGCAGGTGACATGATACTCTACATGGAAGCCCCAAAACTTTACCAAAAACCTCCTAAAATTAGGGTTAGGGAGGTCTAAGTGTCCGCCTGGAAAGTGCAATGACTAGGGTTCAATCCTCAGCACCACATGCTGTGCAGCCCCAGAACCCCAGGAGTGCTGCAGTGGCAACTGAAACTGGGTCTGGAGGCTTATGTCTGTAATGCCAGCACTAGGGAAGCTGAGACAAGAGAATCACTATGGGTCTGAGCTGTATAGCAAGACCCTGTAGCAAATAAATAAATAAACAATAAAAGAGAAACTCCTAGAATTAATAAGCAAATGCAGTAGTATATCAGGATATGAAGTCAGCACCGCAAAATCAATAGCATTCTTCTACACAAGCAACAAACTTACTGAGAGAGAAATTAGAGAAACCACACCCTCCACAATAGCATTCAGAAAAATGAAATACTTAGGAATTAACCCAACAAAGGAAGTAAAGCATCTACACAAGGAAAATTACAATACTATGAAAAAAGAGATTGAAGATTTCTGAAAATGGAAAGATAGTCCTTGTTCCTGGATAAGGATAATGAACATTACGTAAATGGGCATACTCTGAAAGTTGGTGTACAGGTTTAATGCAATCTCTATCAAGAAAGGGTCAGTATACCTCACAGATCTAGAGAAAACATTTCTAAAATTCATTTGGAACCAGAAAAGACCTAGAATAGCAAAGGCAATCCTGGCCAACAATGGCAGGGCATATTATGATCCTTGACTTGAAATCATATTACAAAGTTACTGTGATAAAATCAACATGGTACTGGCAAAAAAAAAAAATCAGACCCAAGGATCAATGCAATAGGTTAGAAGATACAAAAACAACTACAAACAAACTCAGCCATCTTATTTTTGACAAAAGGGCCATACATTTTCACTGGAAGAAACACAGCCTCTTTTATTTTTCATTTTATTCTTCACCTTCTGTAGGAATTTAAAGCTGAACATATCAATACTTGATAGAAAATACCTGTTTTATGTTATGTCTAAGATGTTTGATATTCAGACAGAGAGTGAGGTTAAGGTCAACAGTCTATATTATAGGGTCATAATATCATTAAACATTTCTTCTGGAGGATTAACAACTTAAGTTTGCAGACCAAAAATTAGTAAAAAGAAGGGCTGCAAGGCCAGCCAATATTTTGGCCCTAGGCATTCGAGGCCAATGAGGACTCAGGACATAAGAGAACCTGCACTGTAACATCATGGAACTCAGTTGTGCCCCAAATTTTCCAATGAAGGAGATTATGGGGCCACAGAGAAAAGTGATTGATGATGTAGAGTGTACCTAAGGAGATTTACATGGAGAGAAAACATACTCTCAGGCTTTCACAGAGAGTAAATTGGTCAAGCAATGGCTATGAATCATCCACATGGCTGACACTGACAAAAGATCTACAAACTGTGGTACAGCGTTTCAGGGTAAATCCTGAGGGGATTTAACTGCCCTTGTTAGATACAGAAGTTCCATTTCTTGTTATAGAAGTCTTGCTTTATCTTGGTCTTAACCATCCAGCATTATAGTATAAATTTGAGGTATAAAAAGTAAAGCCTATGTCCCGAGTCTTCACTGACCTTGAAAGGCTATGGCCAAAAAGTTGGCTGACATTGCAGCCTTTCCATTTCTCCAATTTTTGATCTGCAAACTTAGGTTATTAACCATCCAGAGGAGAAGCTGATTATTGCCCTGCAACATATAAAAAAGTAAAAATAAAAATAAAAAGTAAAGCTATATTAATATGCTGAGCTGTAAAGGACTCAAATCAATGACTTCTGACATTCCAAGTCTTGTGGATAACCCACTACTATTACGGACTACTGGACTGTATTGGTATATTTTGCTGAATTTATGCTCCTACACTATATAAATGGCAATAGAATATCCATTCCTGACAAAACTAAACAAAAAAGTGGATATAAATGAAGGACCATTTGCATCTGTATATACAAAATAGTTAGGATAAGTATACAGCTATTTTCTCCTAAGTCAATGAGAAGAAAGATTTGTACTAATAGTGTTAATACAGGATATCATGTATGCATCTTGTGATATGAATAACTACTATGAAGAGAACTATACAATGTATTAATTATTGTAACTGTCCTACTAACCTGTTTTGATACTGTCTCATTGTTATTTGTTTCTCAATAAAATTAATTTAGAAAAATGAAAAAAGAATGGTGCTGGTAAAACTGGCTTTCTACGTGCCAAAAACTAAAACTAGATCCAGATATATCACCACGCACTAAACTAAAGACCTTTCTAATAAGAGTTGATATGTATTTGTTGTGAATACATACCAAAACTGCTGAAGTTGTGATGTTAGCACATAAATACATATCTACCACTGCCCCTGTGTGTTGGATTAACAATTGGTGGTCATCTTGTAACACCTTTCTCTGGAGGGGAAGATGGTACACTACTCACTGTCTTGGGGATGCTTCTTGTCATGTTGGCTTTCCAGAAGGGGACTTGGCTCTTCTCATCACTGCAGAATCTTCGGACCTTATTGTTACTGAAGATGGCTGTAGTACTTTTCAGGGGATATCTGATTCCTAGTTTGAGAATAACTTCCTGACTCCAGTGCAGATACCTAATCCTGTTAAAACAGATCCTTCATCCCTCTGGCACAGACTTTCTAGCTTCCATCACTGACCTTAGGACCTTTGCAGTGCAGAGCCTTGAAACACACATGAGACACAGTCATACAGTTGTGGTCTTCAGCTGAACTCTTGCAGGACACTGCTGTGGGCTCCAGGCCCTCAGGTGGATTCTTTTGGGTCTTTAGTAAGTGGACAAATTTCCTGTACTCTCTTGTATATGACTCTTTGTGTGACTATTACAAAGTAATCATATAATTACATGTCCTATATTGTGCTTTTCACCTTTCAAACCCTCAACTACAACACCCTGCGAAGCTGTGCTTCTGTGAGGTGTTGGTAGCTACTCACCCCTGCAGTCTGTCCTCTTGCTGCAAGTCAAGGCAACAGCTGTTACATCATTGGTTCTCAATCTATAGTCAGTGAGAGAATGATTTTCCTAGTTTTTCCGTTATATTAAATGTTTATGATACTAATGGATATAGGTCAATTTGAATAATAATAGTCAAGCAGCATGATATATGAAGCATAAGTCTTCATCTAATAGTCAATGGCTTCACTCTGAGACCTTAACAAAGTCACTTAGTATCCCTATGCTTTGATTTTGATTCTTCACCGTGGAAAGAGAGGCCTTTTTACTTTGCAGTTATGCTGTTTCTTGACTTACTTCATAAGAAGAAATAAATTATCCTCCAGAAACAATTAACTTTTAAAATTTCCCTTTCTTATTCTTTATTTTTGCATACTTTAAAATAATTGCTTATATAGTACAGATGAAAGCTTTCCTCTTTTCTTTTAAAAGTGATCAATGCTTGAAACTTTGCTAGAATGGAAAACATAAATCTTTAAATAATTTAATATGCATTCATATGAATATGCAATTTTTAAATTAGATTAATTTGAAAATGGAAATATTTATAACATGCTGTTATAAAGAACTTGCCCTATATTTTGAATCACTAAAGTGGTAAAGAATAAAATTATACTTATAAAGTATTTTCAGCTATTTTCTTTTGTTGGAATAAGAACATATAAAAAAACTGCGCGTGTGCTAGTTAACTCATTGAACTGACATAAAGGTACATGTATTTTTTACCCTTTGCTTATTTAGGTGTTTTAAACTTTGCCTTTGGGGCAAAGAGACCTTAAGAGAAGTGTGGTTGTGATACATGTTTTTTTTTTTTTTTTTTACTCCCACTATATGCAATCATTTTTGGCAACTTGTGTTTACTGAATTGATGATATGCCAATAACAATCCATGAAGATTTCTGTAAGAAAAGTATGAAAGCTGTCATTGGTGTTCATTGGCAGGCGTATGCTTGCTATTCTCTTCACATTACTCATGAGCCAGCAGTACCGACAGTCTGCAGACTCAGAACTGCAGCCCTGATTGTCAAGTCATGGAGTTGGAACCTGCCTATGGTCCTGTGGGCTCCACCTGCACACTCACTGTAAGAAGCAAAGGACACCATCACCTAATTGTACCATTTTGTCAGATTCTTTATAAAATAATACAAGCAATGAAGACAATGGGCCTCTAAAAACAAGAGTTTCATGTTCTAGTTTTTACTCTTGAATACTGTAGTTTTTTTCAAAATTTGATTTTTTAAAAAATTAAAAAATTTTTTTTTAAAAAAAAACTGCTTCTTTCTTTGAATTGGTTGTATCTTAAGATCCATGCTACCACTTTAAGGTACTGTCTGGTGGCCCTTTATCAAAGAGCCTCTCTTATCTTTCTTGTTGTTGTTCATTTATGTCTTCCATTTGTTTGTTTAGCCTCATAGTTTTGATTTTTAAAATTGTCCCATGGTGGATGGTCTCAAATCCTATGTGGGATCAGGAGAAGGATAAAGAAATAAAGCCAAGGAAAACAGTCTAAATATTTCTGAGTTGTTATACAACACGGCTTTATCATTACAAACCTAGACTCCTGTAGTATCATAAATAATGTTCAAGGAAAAGCTGGGACACTCTGGGGGTTTCCTTTATCAGCGAAGTATTAATTATACTCAGCACAGTATACTGTACTTACTGAGCCAGAAACACAGACTAATGTGTTTTATAAAGATTTTAAACAAGAGCGGAAAACCCAGAAGATTTCTGACTAAATCAGAACATGCACTTCAATTAAAACATCCCATTTTATGAAAACACTGTGGAGCATCAGTCTTTTTAAGTTTTTTTTTTTTAAATAGGCAACTTATTTTTCTAGATGTTTTTAAGCTGAGGTACTACAGCTTTCTAAGAATTTAGAAGTCATTTACATGCAACATGTACCACTGATGAAACAAGTAGCAGGTAAATTCTGAGATGATGTCAGGTTCTATATCTCTCTCAGCAGGCAGCCAAATAGTTGAACTTACTGCCTCAGGAGGTCATTGAACCAACTATGGTGGCTGAATAATTTTATGACCAGTAATAAGAGTCACAAGTTATACATGCTAAGAGAGGGATAATCAAATCTTATGCTTCAGGGCATAAATTAATCACTGCAGGGGTCAGAAAAGAATCTCCTTTGCCCTATGAACAGAATTGAATAATTAGGCAATGGCCATATTGATATTTTCAGAGGCTTCCTCAGCCTCAGCGTTAATTTTAGGAAAAATTTGGAGATGGGGGCAGTGTTTGTATGCTTGATTGGGGAAGGAGGGTGCTGCAAGTTGAGCCATCTATTCTAGCAGACAGATACATTGGGCAGCTTCCTGATAGCACACTGTTCAACCTGATTTTCATTAAAAGATCAAAGTACCTGCTGTTAAAATGGCTCCAGGCAGCTCAGAGAAATGGGCCTCCTTGCTATCTGGAAAGCTTGAGATGGATTTTTATCTTACAATCCAGTTGCCTTGTAAGAAGCGGTGAGGGAGGGGTTTGCTAAGGTGTGAGGTTCATTGTTTGTCTTCTGAAATTCACATTTGATATTTTAAAGAAACACATTGTTTTGTAGGATTTGGGAATGGAACTTCGAACCTGTTTTTTCTTTTCAGGAAAACAAGCTCAGGGGCAAACCTGTTAATCAAGTGGCATTGAGGGCCACGTGCAATCAATCAATACACATAAATCTTTTCAGGTTTGACTATGTGGTTATTGAACAAAGCATGTCAAATGTGGTTTTGTGATATCTCAAGGATATTGTGTTCATGGAGAGTGGATTTTATTTCCTTCTTCCCTTTCCTACATCTCCATCTTCAGCAGTTGTAAATTTAAATAAAGCAAAATAACATTTAGTCATTTCCCAGGAGCGTGCCTGGTAAAGGAAAAACTAAAGAATGGCTCATTTGCAAATAATGACAGTCAATAAGGGACCTAGTTGCCCAATAATTATAAACACTTAACTGACGTACCTCTTCACTGGCTCTTGGGGTCTTCTAGCTGTTAGTATATTTAGCACCCTTTGCCTTTTTTTCCTTTCACTTTTCAGTCCAATAGTAATGCCTGGCTAGTCTAGCAGTGCGTAAGACAAGCTTATTTGTAAAAACAGTATGATTTTTCTTGAAAAAGTATCCATATCCTGTTGACGCGTGAGTCACTGATCCAAGTATGGAAGGTGAATCAGTTTTTTTCCCTTGAAAAGTCCATGATCTGCCTGGGAACTTAGGACATCCCTGTAAATGCAATTAACTCTGAAGCTGTGAGATCACACATCCAACAATATGGTGGCAGCGTGACTCTGCAGTACGGGTAGCAGAAGTAGGACTGCAGCGAGTCCTGAAGAGCATGAAAGTGTAGGGCTGAAGGAAGACAGTAACCGCGTGGGCAGAGTGGTGTGTGTGTGTGTGGTGTGTGCGTGGTGAGCCTGCACACTGTGAGGGCTAGAAATTGCTATGGAATGAACCTGGGCTAGAATTCAACCAGAACCTGAGAGTGGACTGGAAACAACACAGGGTATGCTTTAGTACAGCGTTGGAAAGGAACCTTGTATTTGAGGAACTTGAATGCTAGGCTAGCTTATATTGCACAGAGATTATCAAAGCATTGTTGAAAGACACTCTTGGGAAGAATGATTTGGCCACAGCATGGAAGCTAGACCGCAGCAGGCGAGAGCTGAGGTCAGGAATTTTGGGTTAAATAACATCCTGTTGGACAAAATTATGCTTACATTATCTGCTATTCATTTAAGTTTTACAGTCAGAAATTCCACTTTGCCGGCTTATCTTTTTTGCTTTCTCTGAAAGCTCAAGTTTGGTGATGTCAGAATAGAGACAGAGCTTGATTTCTTGGTATGTGTTCATGTGAGTGTGTCACTAGATCCCAACGTCTTTATTTTAAGAATAATAATGAATGGAATTATATATATGTCCCTAAATCAATGTTGAATTTGGTATAACTTCAGGACCTTTTCTTCTTCCTTTCCTTTCCTTTCTCTCTTTTCCTTTCCTTTCTAAAAATATTTCTAAGTGCTGGGGAGATGGCTCAGTGCAATAAGCGCTTTCCTGGCAAGTGCAGGGGCCTGAGTTCAATCCCCGGTATCCCCAGCAAAAAAACAAAACAAACAAAGAACCAAAAAAAAAAAAAAAATTCACAAAACTGTGTGCTTGTTTTTTTTTATTTTTTTATTTTAAGAAGGGTCTACAGCATGTTCAGGATCTCACTACTAGATCGGACTTGTAGTGATCCACCTGTTCACAGCCACCACACCCAGTCTAAATTGCCATCTCAGTATGCCTTGGGGTCAGGGCCAGCATGGCAGCCCTGGAGATTGAACCCTTTGCCCCTGCACCTGCTTGCAGGCCCTTTAATCCACTGAGCTATTTAAAACTGTGTTCTTGAATTATGTATACATTACATATTTCAACAGGATAATAAATCTTTGTATTAGCATCTATCACGGCTCCACCTGATTTCATTCCACTGCATTTTCCTGGCATTCTAAGATAGCAGAGTAAATCAACTTCTCTGACAAATGAGCAAGCGGTTCAAACTCTTTAAAAAAAATGAATAAATATTGGTAGTGTGCACTGAGTGGAGAATTATTTCCTTATAAAAATGTGTCTTGGGAAGATACAAAGAATTAGATGAACACTCTTTTAATTCTAATTGTTAAGACTGCAATAGAATAAAGGAAAGAAGAAAAGCCTAAATAAAGCATTTAAGGATAATCTAAGAAGCCCTAAAATAATAACAGTTTCAAATTGAATAATTACTTTGCACCAGGTATTGTACAAACATTATCGCATATGTTTGTGTCAACCCATGAGTGACATTCCTGGTGTCCTTAATTTTGCAAATGATGAATAAAGCTTAAGGAAATTAGTCATTTTGTGGTTACTAGGACAAGGCAGATTCGACCATGGAACTCGTGGCTCTAACTTTAAAGTCAGGTCTCTTTTCAGGCTGCTAAAATCAGTTATGAAGAAGCAGAGAGGTCGAAGTTTTAACTCAAAATAGAAGTGATTTTGGAATGCTACATACAGTTATTATAGAATTGTGAAAACAGAAACACAGTCCTAATCAGAGTTTTCAGGAGCACAATGCAGGTGAGGGAAGTGATAGACATGATCATGTGAAAGTCAGTAGGTGTGGGCAAGAAATGGGAATCAGAGGGACAGTGTCACTAAATGACCATCTGTGCAGCCCTTGGATTTGCATCCTATCAAGAAAGCTTAGTGCTCAAGGACGTGTAGCTGATGCGGGCATACTGGGCAGATGATGCTTGGTGGATATGGAATGTTGTCTGGTTTTCACCTGACAAAGCCCCTGGAGCAAAGTTAGAGCTGGCATTGTTGGTGTTAAAAATGGTAAAACTCAAACTAAGCAATGTGAATATCAGGCAAACTTTACAGCTAGAAGTTTCAAGTCACCCTCTTTCCACATCATATACTACTTTTTACAGAAAACTACTATGTAAATTCCTCTCTAAGGCGGCTCTGAATTTAGCTTTACTCACAATTCTTTGTCTATGAAATGATTGGAGTAAGGAGTGATGGCGCACCCCTTTAATCCCGGGCCTCAGATGTTTGAAGCAGGATAATTGCCATGACTTCAAGGTGAGCCTGTGCTATATGGTTTAAGGCCATTCTGAATATAGTCAAACCCTACACCAACCCCTACACTAAAAGTGGTTGGGAAGTGAGTTTAGCTAACAAATTCTCCCAAACTATATATATGTCTTGGGGTCAGGTTTAAGAGTTCATGCAGTAAAAAGCACTATCTTTATTTCACAATTTTTTGTTCTGGTCAATTTGACAAAAATATTTTCCTAGATAATTTATAAGTGAATTTATAACTAAATGTGATTGATTTTGGTTCAATTAATTGTAATAAGCTAACACATGAAAAGGCTTCTATGTGTATGTTATAGAAGAACAAATATCAAAGATTATTGAAATTTTCACTGTATAAATCAGGGAAAAATTATAGTAGGCTGTCTTTCAGACAAAGGATTCCTATCTAGAACATATAAGGAATTAAGCAAATCATGTCTCCAAAATTCAAAAGCCCAGTTCAAAGCTGGGCATCTGAGATGATTATATGTTTCATAAATGAAGAGATATAAATAGCACATAAATACATGAAAAAAAGTTCAGTATCATTGGTCATTCAAGAGATGCAAAATAAAAGAAGACTGAGATACTGTATTATACCAGAAAGAATGGCTATCATCAAGAAGTCAGCCACTAACAAATGCTGGAGGGGATGTGGGAGAAAAAGAACTCTTCTCCGCTGTTGCTCGAGTGCAGGCTGGTACAACCATTGAAGAAATCCTTATGGAGATTCCTGAAAAAGAAAACAAGGATAAGAGGTCCCATTGAGCCCAGCTATTCCCTCCTAAATATTTTCCAGAAGAACTGAAATCATTATACCACAGTGATATATGCGCACCCATGTTTATAGCAGCACAATTTGTCAGAACTAAATCTTGGAAACAACCAAGATACCCATCAACTGAGGAATGGATAAAAAAGATACAATATTTTTATACAATGAAGTGTTATTCAGCTATAAAAAAAGATAAATTTGAGGCTCTCTAGATAAATGGATTCAGCTAGAGACTGTATTGTTAAGTGAAGTAAATCAGATCCACATGTGCAAACATCATATTATCTCACTGGTGTGAGAAATTCAAAGAGTAATTAAAACTTAAATGGTACAATAGAAACCCATTGTAAGAAAGTGAAAGAAAAAGGTGGGACAAGGAAAAGGACAAATGAAAGAAGGGAAAAAGATATATTTAGGTATGTGTGCAGAAAGGTTTGGATAATTATGTTGTCAACTTCTGCAGTTCTTTTGATAGGAACAGTTAATCATTTTTTTTTCTTTTTATTCTTTTCTATCCCTTTCTTCTGAATTTCTTGTAACTTTTTTGTTGTTTTGCTTTGTTTTTCTTTACATGACTCTTGCATGTTTATGTCTGGTAACCTGAACAGCTACTTTGAAGATAGTGTAATACAGCAACCATTGTTCAATTCATATTAATTTGCTTAGTAAAATTTTGCATCACTTCTAGTACTTTTTTTTTCTTTCACTACTTTGTATTCTTTAAACAATTTAAAAAAAGAAACTGAAGGCTAGCCAAATAGCTCAGTGGATTAAAGAGCCTGCAAGCAGGCACAGGGGCTGAGGGTTCCATCCCCAGGCCTGCTGTGTTGGGCCCACGCCCAGGGCTCACTGATGAAGCAACTGAGCCTGGGGGTGGTGGTGCACTCCTGTATCCCCAGCTCTCGGGAGGCTGTACACAGGCGGATCACTATGAGTCCGATCTAGTTGTGAGACCCTGAACACCCTGTAGACCCTTTCCTAAAATACAATAAATAAAATAAAATAAGAAATTTAATAAGATACACTGTATCATAGAGATATATGTATACCTATGTTTATAGCAGCACAATGTGTGATAGCAAAATCTTGGAAACAACCAAGATGTCCATCACATGAAGAATGGTTGAAAAAGATGTGGTATTTCTATATAATGGAGTATTACTCCGCTATTAAGAATGATAAGTTTGAAGCATTTATACTGAAGTGGATGCCACTTG
>PVKA01003263.1:0-112245 GCA_004027165.1 Ctenomys sociabilis | reverse complement strand
AAAAAAAAAAAAAAAAAAAAAAAAAAAAAAAAAAAAAAATCAATCAAACAACAGAGGAGGCCTAAGTGAAAGCTCGAGAATACTATGAATAATTTTATAGCAATAAGTTTGAAAAGAATAATTTCCTGGAAGATCCTTTCGTGTAGACTTTCAATTTTTTTTGACATGAGGAATGTATTAACTGGCTCACAAGGAAGAGCAAATCTGAATCCGTCTATTTAAAAAGTTGGAAGTGTAAGGAGGCTTTGACATACACCACTTTAGTGCTAACGAGATCTGAGCACACACCTCTCATTTCCTCTGTCTGTTGTTTGGATTAGTGTCCATATAAGCGGGAGGAAAATGAGTCAAAACAATTAGGATCACAGGATAAGGTTTTCTGTGAAGTCGACAAGCGGATCATAAAATTCACATGGAAAAAATTTAAAAAAATCTTGAGGGAAGATTTGCCGTCGAGATATCAAGACTTACTATAAAGATGGAACAATCTTTTTAAAGAAGTGTTAGTTACATGAGGAGAAAAGAAAAGACCAACTGCCCGAGGAGAAGCCCTTACAGACAGTCCTAAACAGGTCTGGGAACTTGTGACAGAGGGGGCATGATAAATCAGTAGGGAACAAATAAATTGGGATGGCTCAGTCGAATAAGCACTTCCCTGGCAAGCACAAGGTCCTGAGTTCAATCCCCAGTTCCACAAAGTAAATAAATACATACATACAAAAGTAGTAGTAGAGCCAGAACCCTGGGCTAGTCAGCTCAAAAAGCACAGGACTAGATCCCTACCTAGCACCCAAATACAAAAACAGATTGCAAATAAATGCCTAAATATATAAAGCAAACTGGAAATTTTAAAAGAAGTGGGCTTTATTGTATCATTCAATATAAACTTCTAAAAAAGATACAATTATGCATAAATACACAAAACCATAGAAGGAGGTATTTCTATTTTTACATGCTTTGTAAAAATAGAAATTCCTACTGAGTAAAGTTGCCATTAGTAAGGAAAGGCCAGGCCCACAGAGACGAGCCTGCAGTGTGTTTTAAGAAACAAAGCATTAGTGTTGAATGAGATTTCTAAAACCATACTTGTAAGGGATCTGAACATATAAGCCCCAGAAGTGAAACAGAAATAGCCGATAAACAGGAAAAGATATTTATTAGTAAAGAAGAAAGGTCAAAACAAGGCCTCACATATTCTTTAGATTGTCAAAAATCTTGGTATTGCCCTGGTAATACCGAGTATCAGAACAGAGGAGAGAGGTGAGAAGAGACCTAAGGAGACCAAAATGAACCATGTTTTTAGGGTGAGAAAATGTACAATCATCACGATCTGGAATCAGCTGGCCAAGCTGCAGACTCACATAAACCCTGACCCAGCAATTTTCAGTGCAGCCAGGTACCCTGGAAAACTTCGTGCACATGTGGGCAAGAAGACTCCATACAGCTCTCAGCACAGCGCTGCCTGTGCTAGCAGACAAGGAGAAACAATGTATTTCAAAGTAGAAGACAAAATAATAAACTGTGGTGTAATCAGAATAGAGTATTAGACAGTAAAGTGAATACATCAGTCTGCATTTATCTTATACAGGACAGAAAAATAATATGAGTAATATAATACCACTAAAGTGCATTGTAAAATATACTCAAAAAGCATTTATAATTTATAATAGGACATATATAATAAAAATATAAAAATGAGTGTATATTTTACACACCCTCAGAAATATATGAAGAGTGGGAAAAGGAGGGATGCACCTTCAACAGCATCTCCAATAGTTTGTTTTATAGAAGAGAGTTCATTAACAGCAGTACAAATTGTTAATATCTAGGTATGTATTATTTGCTGTTCTTAGTACAGTTGAAACCAGTCATAATTTTTATGTTTGTGTGGGGCCAGGGCTCAAACTTGGGACCTTGTGCTTGCCAGACAGGTGTTTATGCTGCTGAGCACTAATTTTTTTTTTTTTTTTTTTTTTTTGGTACCAGTGATCAAACTGAGGATCAAACTCAGAACCTTGTGCTTCCCAGGCAAGAATTTATTCCACTGAGCTATCTCCCCAGCCTCCCAAAACCATTCATAATTTAAAATAAAATGGAGCACTGGATATACGTAACATGGGGGGAAAAAAAAGAAGGTCAATATTTCCCTTTGAAGTCTGGCCCACCCACACATGGGTGTCCCACAGTCAGGCACAGGGTCTCCCACAGGCACTTGGAGACAGAACCAGGTCCACCAGGCAGGGCACAAGCGCTAAGCAAAGGACCATGAATTTCCTCCAGGTTTTATAAGTATGAAATTAAGGGTGACTTGAAAATTCACTATATATGCACTCATTTTTATATTTTTATTATATATGTCCTATTATAAATTATAAATGCTTTTTGAGTATATTTTACAATGCACTTTAGTGGTATTATATTACTCATATTATTTTTCTGTCCTGTATAAGATAAATGCACACTGATGTATTGGTAATTACTAGACCAAGGGTTTCAAGTATTAGTGGCTAAAACAAATGAATTCTACCATATATATATATACTGACATCCTCAAAAGAAAAGTATTGTAATACAGAAAAGAATAAAAAGACTAATCTCAGAATAATAAAAAGGTTTGGTAATGAAATCAACTTCTTTATAGACAGCTACATTTCTCTCATCTCTCATTTCGCCTCAGAACCTGAACACTTCCTCACTGACTACAAGGAAACTACAGGCCAATCTTCGAGGACTGCTTGCTCCAGGAACACACTTCACACGCAGCATCCAGCCTCCCAGAAAAACCAGCATTACAATGAAACATCTGTACCAAGCTCAGGCATATTTCAGTGATTCTCAAGGATGTTCTAGTGATAAACATGACTTGCCCAACACTAAATATACAACAAGCTACAAATCAAATTACATATTTCTTGTATGGGTTCAAGAAGTACTATAATCCCATCTACTTTTGCTGTATCTTTGCTTGCTTATTTTTATTTAAGTCATTAAAAGATGCACAAACCACATTTAAATATGAGAAAAATACTGTAACTTAGAACTGGTATTCTTAAACATAAAGGCCTTGGTACCCGGAAGATAGCTCAGTAGAATAAGCACTTGCCTGGCAAGCATAAGGGCCTGAGTTCAATCCCCAGTTCCACCAAAAAAAAAAAATGATAAAGGCCTTACAAACTTCCAAATCTGGCAAATTTATATGTCTTTATTCTTACCCAGCACAGGCATATATTCAGTATCCTAGGAATACGAGAGGACCCCACCAACTCTGAAGAGTTTTAAAAGACGAGTTAATAAATAATGTTGAAAATAGATATGTAGCTACTTGGATTTTGCTGCAAGTGGAGATAAGGGAAAATTAAGATGTAGACTGAGGAATGGATAAAAAAGATGTGGTATTTTAATACAATGGACTATTACTCATCTAAACTTCTCTGAATACTACAAAGACAACAAAATACAGTGTGTCAATTACTGGAACTGTCCTACTAACCTGTTTTAAAACTCAATTTCATTGTTATATTTATCTTTGTTTTCTTTAAAATTAAAAATGAAAATAAATAAAAGTAAAATTTAAAAAATAAAGAGATAAACCTGAAGGTTTTATAGGTAAATAAATGCAAACTGAGAATGCATAAGTGAAACAAATCAGACTTACGTGTAAATATCATATTGTCTCCTTAGTGTAAGAAACTGAAAGAGTAAATGAGATCCAAATAGTACAGTAAATACAATGAAAAGAAACTACTGAAAAGGAAAGAATTTATTTTTATTTTTAGGGAAGGGTCTATAGGGTGTTCAGCTCTCACTACTAGATCAGACTCGGAGTAATCTGCCTGTTGACAACCTCCCAAGAGCTGGGATTAAAGACAAGGCACCAGGCACTACCACACCCAGCTCAACTGACATCTCAGCACACCCTGGGGGCAGGGCCGGCATGGTAGGCCCAGGGATGGAACCCCCAGCTCCTGGGATGAGGAAAGGAAAAAGAAAGGATGATAGATAGATAGATAGATAGATAGATAGATAGATAGATAGATAGATAGATAGATAGATAGACAGACAGACAGACAGACAGACAGACAGACAGACAGACAGACAGACAGACAGACAGATGATAGCTAAGATAATTGTACTATTAATATCTATTGGTCATTGAAAGAAATAGGTAGTGCACATATTGTTTGGCCAATTTTACATGGCCACATCTGATAATCTGAGCAACTACTTTGAAGCTAACAATAAGTAATATAATAACCACTGTTAATTTCCTATCATCTTGTTTTGAAATTCTGCATCATTTCATTGCATTTTATTATTCTCTTTAAAATAAATAAGAAATACTTTTTCAAAAAAAATGTTTAAAAAGAGGTAGACAAAATTCATTTCTATGAAAAGCAAAACACAGCCTAGTAGATTAACCCTGTGACCTCAGTCAAGTCAGTTGGGTAACAGCACAACCTACTAAACGAATGGGTTGCTGTCCTATTTACACTGTGCTCAATCCCAAAGCCATAGTCCTTGGCTTGATCAGCCACAGAGCTTAGTGCCTGCTCTTTTCTTTGCCACACTTCCCACTAATAAAGTGCATACTGGTCACGCAGATTAATGATGCCTATTTTGCCAGATTTGTACACGCACCTAGAATGCTTTAATCAATCCTCTATCATCTCCCTTGGTCCACCCTCCCCTATAGTTTCAAATGTTCTTATCTGAGGGGAGCGGTTATGGTAAGTATTTCGATCATATCCATGATCCTGTTGTCTGCCCTTATACTCCACCTTGCTCCTTTTTGTTGCTTTCTTTTTGGAGACTAATAATAGCCTCCCTTCTACATTTTTAATATCCTTCTTAGATTCCAAATATTAGAGAAAACAAGCACTATTTGACATCTATCTTTCAAATCTTGCATTTCACTCAACAAGACAACCTCCAGATTTATCCATTTTTCTGCATATGTGAAACTTTTGTTTTTTCATAAGCTGAATAATACTCTATTGTGTTTATATACTACATCTTCTTTATCCGTTCATCTGTTGATTGACACCTAGGCTGAGTTAAACTATCCCATTCCTTAAATATACTTGAGGGAATTAAAGTTAGCATCCCATAGAGAGCCTTGCATACCCATGTTTCCTGTGGCACAATATACAATGGACTTGACATCTATTGAAGACTCTGTTGGAATTTCTATCTGAAATATATATAATTCTCTCTCTCTCTCTCCCTCCTTCTCTCCCTCCCTCTCCTTCTAATGTGTTCTCAACCTAAGCACAAAATACAAAATAACTGCTGTGATAAACATAGTCATAAAATGACATAAAAGATCTAGCTATTAAGAATAACTATTTAAATTCATTTCTATGAATACAAGTGTTTGACACTACTAACATCAAATACAACCTACAGTGATGTTGCTGTAGCAGTGGTAGTACATGGAAGAATGCTAACATTGACCTATATTTGGAAATATCAGCATTTTTTCTTATTTTTTAAGAACAGAAAGCTGTACTTAGAATGTGTGATCTTGCCGTTCAAATATTAACTCTTCACAAACACACATTTAAGTCCCTGTATTCTATGACTTATCCTTTGCCCCCAGGCACCCCATGTAACTTCCTTCCTTCATTCCAAAAGACATCTGAGCCTGTGCTGGGTATCAAGTACTGGGGTTCAATAACAGGAGCTTCCAGTTAAAAGTTATGGTTTATTTGATCACTTGATCAGGTAGCATGGCTAATAAAACTTGATTCTAAATATCTGTGCCATACTGTGTTATTTTATTTTCCTTGCCTTTGAAGTGAATAATTGAAGTTTTAATCACTTGCAAAGCCTGAGTGGTACGTCTCCACGTCAGACCAGGCGGGAGTGCCCCACACCACCCTATAACCAAATCACACAGTTTGCTTCATTAAAATCTGACGAGTAATGCTGCACTCTGCTTCAAACACTCACGTGATTTTTAAAAAACATATGTACTGCATAACTCAAGTTCCTCCAATGGAAAGTGATTTAATCTGTAGCAACATCTGACTGCGCACTTGATGGCAGCCCTGACATTTTATGAATAGGGAAATGAGAGAGAGTGCTACAGAGGGCCTGACAGGGAGAATGAAAGGACAAAGATTCAACTTAAGCTGCTGAAAGCCTAACAAGATAAAGACAGGCAGGAGAGAGTCTCCTTAAATGTGATGAAATAAGGCCTGAAGGGAAGGAACCACGGAGAGATTGACGAGTATACACTTTGAAACATAAGATGAATGTGTTCAACCCAACAGTAACATGTGGTTAAATTAATCAAAGTACCAATAGCCTTAAACGGTAGGACAGAATACAGATTTATGCAGCAATCATCTTTGATGGTAAGTGTGGAGTTGGAGAGAGATTAAAGAGGGGGACCTTTTCATGGCAAATCTTTGTTGTGAGTATACAGCATTCTCATAACATAGAAACACAGCTACTGATATGTCACTGTCTTCTCCTCCACTTCAAAAATGGAAGAGAATTGATACCAGCTTTATCGCCCTAAGAGACTATTTAATTTTAACCAATTTTGCTCATCATTTTCAATATTTGAGGGTGGAAATTTTCAGAGGGCAAATTTGTTGGTAAAATACCAAGTTGTGGGTTCACCCATCTACCACTTGCCCTGTGGCCCAAGGGCTCAACACAGCCCCAAGGGCTTGATGCAGCCCCAAATGCCACATTCACTCTTCAGCTCACTTTTGACTCCAGCTATTCCACCTTGAAAAACTGCTTCCCATGAAGTCAGATGCCATAAGATCTTCTCACCAGGGATGCCATCAAAGCAAAGGAGAGATAATATTTTTAAAACATTTTCAAGGCTATTGGACTGAATTAGCCCTTACTAATGAAAATGCTCACCTAATCAAAATACTCCATTAAAACACCTGTCACCAAGTTTTATTATGTACCACTGAGATAATTCTATTTTCACCTACCTGTACTAACTAATCAAGATCAGTCTTCTAAAACTTATGCTTCAAGAAGTGGTAAGAAATAGTGATAAATCACAGAGCATTTCTGTTTGCAAAGGCTCCTTGGCATAGTGATTTGGATTTATCTTCCTACTCCAAGTTTCCAAGAGAGTCACTACCTAAGTAGAAAGAAAGCTTTTCTTTACATAATAAACTTTCTACATAGTGTACCTCTCATCTTCAGCCTCTCCTTAAAAATCAATAGGAAAGAAACAATAATCGGAAAGAGTCAATAAATGGTAATAGTGGGGATCAAAAGGAGAATTCTGTTTAAAATTCACATCCAGGTTAAATCCCTTCTGTTGTGGATTAGTCACTCTCTTCTTCCACTGAGATGACATTAAAGAACATTTGGCCATCATGCTCTTAATAGTCCTTCACACAATTGAGGACAGTTATTAAGTCACCTCTAAACCTTCTCAATACCAGTAATCCTGATTCCATTCATCTTTTTTCATCAGTGCTGTTGTTCCAACCCGTTAATCATTTTCATTGCTCTCCCCTGGACCCTATCCAAGATCTCCACGTATCTTTAAGCTTCTGTGAATTATGTGACCAGTTTATAGCTTTGATAAGCCAGGCCAGTGGAAAAGGTAGAATGTCAACACAGCAGACCATAAATGTATAGAGAAGAAGGGCAAAGATGTGGAGCGGACAGTTCGATTCTATGGGAAGTTTCGATGCAAATACAGTGTTCGTTTATGTATGTGTTCTTCTGTGACACTACTTCCTAATATCCTGAGCTACAATTTGAAGGCTGTATTTCACATATCTATCTTTTTAGTACCAATCTCTATCAGTTTCTTTCATGTAACAGAGAAGAGAGACTACATTCTTCCAAAAAGACTGATTGCTTCTTGAGGTTAAACAACTTGATAGCTGCAAAGTTCAACTTATGCCATCCACAAGAAGTGGAGTGTGCCTATTGTATATCCAGTATTCGTCCTTCCAAGGTTCTTCCAGTGGAGACACACACCTGACACTCATCTCACAGTCAAAACTATGAACAAGAGCTCTTCTGTTTCAAAGCCAATAGCTAGGTTGTACCTGTGCAGCATACCACTGTGATGGTTATTGGGGGCCAGCACCATGAGGTGGGAACATTCAGCAAGGGAGGACTCCTCTTAGAGGAGATAATCAAGGATCTATGTCACAGGACTGATAGGAGGATTCAGTGAGCTTTACATGTGAAACCTACAGAATAGTGCCTGGCACATGGCAAACATAAGGACACCAGTAAGAAAGCTGACTCCAGGTTCAAGTGGGGAAGAAGGAAAATAAAATGAAATATACAAATCCATCACCTTGGATGTGCCTGCAGGATGCAGGAGCCTCCTTCAAGCAAGAGAAACACAGTGCTTGTGGGGAAAGCAAGGAGCAAGGAGATCACTGCTGGGCCAACAGCAGAATAGCTCAGCACTGCACACGAGCAGGGATGCACAAAGCCCGGCAGGAGTCCACCAGACGCAGTGTATCACTAGTTGCCTCATGAATTTTAGAGGTTTCTTGCAGATGCCACACCCATTTTGGAAAATATATTACGGTGTCAGAACCACAAGCACATAGGGAAATTTTCACTATCCCTTAGCTAAGAACTTTAGTTATAAAACATTTGTGGTGTCTATGATCTAAAAGAGAAATTTCCTCAAGTTCTGTAAGCTATCTCATTT
Organism: Ctenomys sociabilis; assembly: GCA_004027165.1. NCBI lineage: Eukaryota > Metazoa > Chordata > Mammalia > Rodentia > Ctenomyidae > Ctenomys > Ctenomys sociabilis. Next base: position 103,580 of record PVKA01003263.1, on the reverse strand, counting down.
TCTTAAAGAGCACCATTATCCACACCTTACTTGAGATTACCCAAACTGTCAAATTAATGTGTTTTTGCAGGAAGCTGATGCCACTGCTTCCCTAAAGGAATGCTGCTCTTCCAAGGGTTATCAGTAAGCTGCTGAACTGGCCCCTAGTGCCAGTCTCTCTTCCTGACTGGCCATTTCCCCTCTGGCTAGAGATAACGTGCAATGACTCCAAATTCTTTCAGAATCTGATTCCGTCTCCATCATAAGCCTTCCCTGGATTACGGCTGGACCTAAGCAGTTCAACATCCTTGTTCATTCTCAAGATCCCAAGCTGACTTCTGGTTGAACTTCAGTGGAAAATCCAAATCATCTGACAATCAAAAGGAAAACAATGACTTTTTCCTTGATGCCATTTTCTAAATATATAGTAATGAGCAATAAATACAAGTAGTTGTAATGACTACTGAAAATTTTTCTTTGGGGTGCATATAAAATAGACTGTATTTCATAAAACACAGACAAGCACACTCAGACCTTAAGAACGATCTGGCTTCAAACTATTAACCTACTTCTCACCCTCTTTGTTGCCAACATTCCCCCTGAAAAAGAACCTATGAATTCAAATACAAAAAAAATAAATTAAAAAATCTATAAATTCATGGAAAAGTAAACAGAATTTTTTTCATTCCTTGTACACTGATTTTACCATGTCTTCCAGGCTAACTCTATTCTCCAACCCCACCACGTACATTTTATTTCCCCTGCCTCCCTACTTCCTGAATACCATCAGACACCAGACACCAGGTCGTATCGATTCTTCCTTTGCTTTGCTGTTCTTTCTATTCCTAGGTCCACAGCTGAGTCTAAGGCTTTATCATTTATTCCCAATGCTTCTCTTACAATAGCCACTAACTACTCTCCAATTCTACAGCTTTTCTTTCTTATAATTCATCCTGCATAGCTTTGCCAAATTAAACATCCTAAAGCATAATTCTGATGGTATCTCTTCACATTTCAGACATTCCGGTGGTTCTCCATTATGGCTAAATAACGTTGAATGCCTATGAGACCCATGTGTTTGGTGAGTGAATTAGTGCAAAAATTCCACACATATGCCTTAGCAACTAATTTGCTGTGACCCAAGTAACCTGCACACATGACCAGAAAAGCAGTCATTACAGCACTGCCAGCCTCTGCACAAAGGAAAAACTGATTGTCCACGCCATCCTGGGGCCTACAGGAACTGAGACAACTGCTGAATAGCATACAGAGAAAAATTGAAGAAAATTCCCTCTGAGGATGAGTTCTTAATAAGTAAATTCACGCATCAAAAATTAAAACTGTAGAAGACCACTAAAAAGCCCAACAGGAAGGAGGATTTGTAGACAGAAACAGAAGAAAGCAAAACGAAGTTTTAAGCAGTGGTGTTTTAAAATGTTCAAAAAGAAAAAGGATTAGCATCAATGAGACTCAGAGTGATAAAATACAGTAACAGTTATGAAAACATCAACAAAAATCTTAAAGTAGGAAAGTCTAAAATAAAAATTCAACATGTAGGCTAAATAGTAAACTAGATAGCGCTGAAGAAAATTTACAAAATTTAGTGATTTAACCAAATAAATCTTATACATTATAAAGAAATAAAAAGTTGACTTATAGAAAATATATGAACATAAACACATATGTTTATAAACATATCATATATATATACATACATACATACACACACACACACACACACACACACACACCAGTAAAAGAAAAGAGAAACAATTTGAAGAAATAATGGTTAATGGTTAACATGTTTTTCAGATTTTAAAAAAATGACCTGGCACTTGAGAAAGACCTAAGAAGCATCAAAAAAGAAAAATTCAAGTCTAGGGATGCTGTGTTGAAACTTTAAAATATCCATGACAAAGAGAAAAAAAGCTTTAAACTTTTAGACAAAAAAAAAAAAAAAGACTATTACTTATGAGAGAGTACAAAATGACAGAAGTGTTCTCCCCAACATTCAGAGCAAACAAAGACACAACGGAGGGCCAGCCAAAGAGCTCAGTGGATTAAAGTGCCTGTAAGCAGCCCAGGGTTTTGGGAGGGCTTCATTCCCCGGGGAGCACACCGAGATGGCAACTGAGACTGGGTGTGGTGGCATGCACCTATAATCCCAGTTCTTAGGAGGCTGTAAATAGGAGGATCTAGTAGTGAGACCCTGAACACTCTGGGGACTCTTCCCTGAAATACAAAAAAAAAAAAAAGACACAACGGAAATAGCTTCAAAGTTCCAAGGCAAAATAACTGAACCAAATTTTCACATCCATTCAAAGCATCAAGAAGGAAGGAAACAGAAAATGAAGGAAGGAAAGAAAGAAAGGAGGGAAGGAAGGAGGGATAGAGGGAAGAAGGGAAGGAGGGAGGAAAGAAGAGAGGGAAAGAACAAGGAGGATAGAAAATGAGGGAGGGGGAAGAGAGAATCAAAGGTGGGAAGGAAAAAGATTTTTCCAGAACAAAATAATTTTTTTAAGTTAGCTATTAATCTTGTTTTTAATTTCTGGAAGAAGTAGCAAAGGAGAGAGAGTGGGGCAGAAGTAAAATGAGGGGAGGGGAGAGAAGTGTAGGGAAGGAGAAGAGAGGGAAAGAGAGGGGAGGGGAGAAGAGGAGAGAGGAACGAGGGAAAAAAGAAAAGGAAGAGGGGATGCAAGAACAAGGTGAGCAAGTCAGTCAGGAAAACATGCTGATATATATGGAGAGCACTGATTGCTTAAGAAGATAATTAAACTTCTAGAAAACAAGAAGGAAAATGGAGAGCTGATGACCACAGCATGCAAGGCTAAAAGAAGGCTCAAAAGTGTTCAGGTTCTTATCTTCTGTGGGAGAAGGTTAGCAATACTACCCGTAAGCTTGCTTAGAAATACTAAAGTTATATGTTAAGAGTATCCAGTGTGGGCATAGTGGTGCACACCTAGCATCCCAGCACTGGGGGGTCTGAGGAGGAACATTGCTGTAAGCTTGAGGCCAGCCTGGACTATATGGTGAGGAGAGCAACAGAAAAAGAGTGACCAACAGACAAAAAGCAGGAATAAAAATACAGAACTTGGTAACATCTTGTAAGATTCTCTTCTCTATAATTTTCTAGCCACACTTACTATCTCCAGAAGAGAAAGTTTTTAAAATCTTATTAAAACTACAGCTTTTCTTTATAATCAGTTATGACAAGAGGGGACTTTCCAAACCAGAGAGAGCACTGTACTACATCAGTCATGTTTTATAGTTTTAAAAATAATATGTAATAATTTAGCACCAGAGTAAAGGAAGAAGTTTTAAAACAACAGAACAAAAACATTAGGAAAACCTGAAGTATTAGGTTATAAAAGCCTACCAATGAATACTATTTAAAAAATATATCTAAGTTACATAAAACTGGATGAAGTGTCACAAAATATGCATCATCAATGAAATTTTGCCAAAGACATCAATGACAGGATAACAACAGATTAGGAAATCCAATGAGTGCTTTCTCCATCTTCTCTACATATGATGACATTTTTCTAATTATCTCTTTAAAACTTCCAGTCATTTGTTAATTATTCAACTTATATCCAAAGAGATGCAACCACATCAAAAAATAGATGTATGGGGACCAGCTAGATGGCTCAGTGGAATAAGCACTTCCCTGGTTCAATCCCTGGTTCCACCAAAAAAATAAAAATAGATGTATAGAGAAAAAAGAATAGTGGTACTTGTTTCTGACTGACATGACTGTGAGTGACGTTTTCCTTTCTAAAATTTTATAACACTGTAAATAAAAAATATGTATTATTTTATATTGCTTTCCCCAGCAGGCAAAATTAAATATCTTAAAACTTCAATGAGTCCTCATTAATCCACATTTAAAAAGATTCAATAGCTAAACAAGTATACAATTTTAAAGAAAGTTTTGAAGAGCCAATGGAACCCTTGCTTTATGAAAATAATTCTAACTGATTGGAAATTTTAGGCTTAATTATTCATCTAAATGTATAATATGAGATTCTGTGTGTTGCTTAGAATAAACAGAGCCAAATCCGGTTGCAATTTTAGGTGTGACTATTCATTTAAATGTGCAATAGAGGTTATATGTATTGTTTATAAGAAAAACAGGACTAAATCTAGTTATATAATTTTTTAAAAGCCATTTCAAAATTCAGTATAATTCTTTCATTAAATAAGTACTCCTTGCTTGACCAATTTGCTCTCTATGAAAGCCTGAAAGACACTGGCAAAGGATCTACAAACCATGGTACAGGGTTTCAGGGTAAATCCTGAGGGGATTTGACTGGCCTTGTCAGATACAGAAGTTACATTGCTTGTTACATAGGTCTTGCTTTATCTTGGTCTTTACCATCCAGCAGAAAGGTATAAAAATGAGGTATAAAAAGTAAAGCCATATTAATATGCTGAGCTGTAAAAGGCTCAAGTCAACAACTTCTGACATTGCCAGTCCTACAGATAACCCACTGCTATTATGGATTACTGTACTATATGGAATTATTTTGCTGAATCCATGCACCTACAGTATTTAAATGGCAAGGGAATACCCATGTCTGACAAAATTAAACAAAGAAAAAGGGGATACAAGTAAAGGCCATTTTGTATCTGTATATACAAAATAGTTAGGATAGATATACAGCTACTTTCTCTTCATTCAATGAGAGGAAAGATTTGTACTAATAGTGTTTAGACAGGATATCATGTCTGCATCTTGTACTATGAATAATCACTACAAAGTCAACAATATGCAATGTATTAATTATTGAAACTGTCCTACTAATTGGTTTTGAAACTAATTGCTATTTATTTCTCAATAAAATTAATTGTTAAAAAAGTACTCAATATGCACAAGATGGTTAAGGCAATGACTCTGAGAATCTTCAGCAGGTTTTCAAAACTAGCAGTTAATTGTAGGATTCTTACCCTAACTATATATGCCGATACCTGTGAACTAAGCAACTGTAGTGAAGATAGCAATGTGTACTACAAGGGCCATGTGTGGAATGCTTGTCATTCTGGTCTTCTAAAAGTGTATTGCTTCTAATGTCATATCAATTACTGCTATACTCTCTCTCTCTGTCTCAAGTAAATGTTTGTTTAAAAAGGGGTAGTAAATGAAAATAAGAGACAAGAAAAAAAAGGCATAGGACTGTCTTGCTACAATGCTGTAGATGGCTTGGTTTCTAAATTTCTATGTAAAAATATGTAATTGTTTATTTCTATTTTTTAATATATTTTACTTTTTTCTTCACATTCTGCAGGGATTTAAGTTTAACATATCAATGCTTGATGGAAAATATCTGTTCCATGTTATGTCTAAGATGCTTGATATTTAGACAGATAGTGAGATTAAGCTCACCTGCCTATGTTATAGGGTAATAATATCATTAAGCTTCTCTTCTGGAAGGTTAACAACTTAAATTTGCAGACCAAAAATTAGAGAAAAATAAGGGCTACAAGGATAGCCAACATTTTGGCCCTAGTCATTCAAGGTCAGTGAGAACTCAGGACATGAGAGAACTCATACTGTAACATCATGTGACACAGTGGTGTCCCAAATGTTCTGACCAAGGAGATTATGGGGCCACAGAGGAAAGTGATCAATGATATAGAGTGTGCCTAAGGAGAGTCATCTGGAGAGAAAACATTCTCTCAGGCGAAGGATCTACAATGTCTGCATCTTGTACTATGAATAACTACTATGAAGACAATAATATACAAGGTATTAATTATTGTAACTATCCTACTAACCTGTTTTGAAACTGTCTCATTGTTATTTGTTTCTCAATAAAATTAATTTTAAAATAAGTACTTTTAAAGGGCCGGCCAGATAGCTCAGGGGATTAAAGTGCCTGCTTAAGCAGACACAGGGGCCAGAGGTTTGATCTCCAGGCTGCTGGGCTGGCCCTGCCCTCAGGGCATGCTGAGAGGGCAATTGAGACTGGGTGTGGTGGTGCTCACCTGTAATCCCAGCACCTGGGAGGCTGAAAACAAGAGGATCACTATGAGTACAATCTACATAGGCCCTGTAGACCCTGTCCTAAATACTTAAAAAAAAATACTCTTAATTGATTGGAAATTTTAGATTTAATTATTCAGCCAGAGTATATAATATGTCTTTATAGGTCATGTTGCTTATAAAAATAGGACTAGATCTGGTTATATAAACCAATCTCTTCCACCCATACTGAAATGGTTATTGAAATAATCAAGTCTCAATGGGATTGAAGAACAGTTCTAATGGTCCAAGGGAAATCAATTAATTTTTTAATGAAATAAAAATTAATGAAGTCTGATCATTTCCCAGACTTATATAGACTCAGTGCATTTGTCTATAGAATTTTTAGGAGCATAATTTTCTCTCTTGAAAGACTAAATTGAAGTATCCACACTATCAGGCCCCCAGAGCCAATAAAAATCATCAGAAGCATCATTCTCATATTTCCACCTATGAGTAATCCTGAGGTTGCCTAAAATTTGAGTGTGTATGCCTGGGTTGAGTAAAGCACATTAATGTAAAGATCATTCCTCTCTTCATGACTCTGTATAATGTAATGAACAGTAACAGACTTCCTGTTTCCTGTATCTCAATTTTTTATTAAGGCACTAGAGCTAAAGACCAGAAAACTGACATCAGAATTTTTTTTTTTTAACTGCATAGTGAGACCCTGTCTCAAAAAGAATTTTTAAAAAGTGAAATAAAACCCAAATTTTTCCAGTAAAAGTACTGAACAATACTTCACTTAATATTTTTATCTTTCCCAATTACAAAAGGGAGGGGAACAGAAACAAAGACAGAAAAAGCCTCTTAAGAAAGGCCATGTTTTTACCGGGATCTGGAATACTCGTAAGTTAAAGCATCACTGCTACAAATTCTTACCATTATACCTAGTGGAGAGAGGAAAGCCCTTAACACCCCGAACCCCACTGCCGAACCTGGCTCCCTGACCTTCCTTCACATGCTGCCCATGATACTCCAGCCAACTGGCTTTTATCTCCACTAGTCAGACCATTTCTGTTGCTTATGACCAAAGAAAGAACCCTGAAACACTTCTTTTCACATAAAAATGCACAAGTGGGAAGTAATTTCCTGGGCTTCTTCAACACATAATAGAGTGGTGGTCTCCTGACTCCTCCCTCTATTTGCTTCTCTGCCACATAAAGATGATCAGAAAGCACTTTTTTAAATTGCCAGAGATGAAAATGATTTTATAGTCCACACTAGAGAAGTAATTTCTCTCCAGAGAAAAAAAAGAGTAATTTAACTATAGATACTCATACATGTATTCATAGAACTTGTACAGACCTATGATCTACTATGCCAAATAGTATTTTCAGATTTTCATGAAAATAACTACACAGTGTAACTCAAGCCTTGGGTTGTTACTATCTCATATTAACTGATTTTCCCAAATCCTTCTATCTTGGATTCAGTGTCACACAAAAGAAAGCAAAAGGGACACTTCAAGGCAAGTGAAGTGAGAAAGCTAGTAACAACCACCACTCCCATTCTTTGAGCACTGACCATACACTAAGGAATCACCAGCCGATTGCATGCGGTGCCATTTAGTCCTCACAGCAGCATGCTTGTGGCAGTGGAAATATCCCACTTCAAACTAAGAGGTCTAAGATATCCAGCTGGTAAGTGTCTTGACCAGGTTCACATACTTGAACGCCGATAAACGGTCTGCAATCTGAAGACCTCATTCTTTCTGTGAATTCTGTAGACTCTCAACAAAACTAACAAGAATGTCAGGAACAGCATTCTGCTTTTACTTCCCAAAGACTTAGTCACAGAAAGAAAAATGTTATCATTAGACTCTATGACTAACCCTGCATAAATCACAATCAACAGAAAACTAAATTTGCCCTTCAATATTGGGAAAATCACAAGATATTATATGCTGAAAGAGATTCTGAATACTACAATCACTGAAAAGATATTTACCTCCACCTAATGTAATAATTTGCACCAGGAAAGCCCTGCATTTAAAAGTACAAAAATCTCCCCCTGCTACATTTCTCCTCAACAAATTCAACTTATGTCAATCAAACTTTTCATTTTAACAGATATACATCTCAAACTTAATATGTCACCTTTTGAAAAAAAAAAAAAAAACTGCCTAACCCAATACTGAATGCAAAAATAGTTAAGTTATATGGAATATTTCTTTAAAACCTTTAGCAGAAAAAAGAGACACACCTAAGCCTATTTTTTCCATCTGGCTACAAAACTTCAGTTCATGGGCAAAGCCTATGGTATTTGTATTGGCAAGAAGCAGTGTGTAGCTTCCAAACATCATCTAGTAGCGCCGTAACATAGACCATAGTGCTAATGAGGCATGGTGGTGAATAGCGTTCTTGTAACTGTATCAATTGTTTCAATATGTACAAGTCTGCCTAAAGCTATGCATTGAACCTCTACTCATATCTGGCCATCCTAAAAATGACTCCTACAAGTTACAAAAAGACTTACAACTATCTTTGAAAGCAGATCAAAAGATATATTCTGCTTGAAATGTCATAGAGAACAGAAAACAGTAGCTCTCAAAGAAAAAAAAAAATTTAAGTTGAATGACTGTATAAGCTAATGAAAGGGTTGGCCAGACTTGCCGTAATAGTAGGGGAAAGCGAGGAGGTGGCTAGCCTTTCCAGGCTATAGCCACTCTAATCAGGCTCTATCTCTATCAGGATGCTAAAACCAAACAACCAAGATTTATAACAGAAAGTGCTTTATGATGAAATTATCTGTGGAATTCATACATATGTGAGGGAACTTATTTTCCTAATTGATTCACTGCAATGTTCTCCATAAAGTAAAGGATTTGTATATGTCTTAAAAATTTCACAAGTCCTGGGGGTACAGCTTAGTGGTATAACACTTGTACCCTAAAATGTGTAAAGCCCTGGGTTCAGTCTAGGGCACTGAAAAAAGAGTTTAGGGAATGGCTATTATGAGTACATAGTATATGAGTAACTATATGTATATAAGTAACTATAATTCCATTGCAATTGATTTCTATGTAACATCATTTAAAGAACCATAAGCCAGGTCTCACACTCATAAATTCCTTTCATACTGCATGATTTGTTTTCAATCCATGCGAACAAAACTGGCCCTATCACCAACCAGCCTGACTGCTAACAGCAACATATGGGATCCTATCAAAAAATGGCAAGGGCAAGAAGATGACACCACAGAAGTTGGTCGGTTCTGCCTCTTCTGGGATATAAATAATTGTTGTGTGCCCAAAAATCAGGAGTTACTTGTTGCAGATTTACATTGTTTAAAAGAAATTCTATACCATAAAGTGATTTGTGACCAAAACAATTGCCAGGACTATCACACTTTCAACACAAGCATGCAAGTCAGACACGGAATGTGGCCGGCTGACTGTGTCTGCCTTCTCGCACCTGTAACTAATTACTGTTCCAGAAGGAAGACTACCCCAAAAGGCAGGCATCTGGGGAGCAACTGACCCATGAGTGCTCACGCATGATGAAAGCACCCCCTATGACGTGCTATGAAGAGCAGAGATTGGGTGCAGAAAAATAAAACTGTCCAGAGGCCTCTGTTTATAGTCTTGCTATTTATACCAGATCTGCTAATAAATTCATGATTCTCTCTTTAAGATAACACTCCAGTATATCCAAAGTGTGTTTTTCCCTGGAATTCTCAAAGGAGTCAAAATACCTCCCTATGTGTATAGTAGGTATTTTTTGCCAACATGTGATCTGTTTTTGATATACCTTACCAAAGGCATACCAAAGTACCAGATAGTGTAATTCTGGTTTTCCATTTTATTTTAGCTTTACTGGAATATAATAGACAAATACAGATTGTATGTATTTAAGGTGCACCACTCAATATTTTGATATACATGTACACTGTGAAATGATCATCACAATCGAGCTAGTTAACATATTCAGTCTCTTCACATAATAGCTCTGTGGGGGAGGGGGTACAGAACCTTTTTTTAGCAAATTTACAGTATACAAAACAGGGTTGCCAACGATAGTCACATTTTGGCACAACAGATACCCAGGACTAACTCACCGTGCATAACTGAAACTATCAGCTTCCTTGTATTTTAAAACATGGTTCCCTTTTACTGATGGAAAGGAGGAAGGAGCCAATGCATAGTGCCCTTTAGAGGCCTCGTGTAAGCCTGGTTTTCCTCTTGATGAAAACCTCCTGAAACAGGGCGTCTCTCTTGGTCTTCATCATGAGAGTGGAACTGTGGCTCTTGGAAGACTCTGCCTCCTCCTCTGGCCCTCTCTTCTCCCATCAGTCAGAGGCAAGAGTGCCCCCACAGGCCACCATTAACCTGCCAATTCTGCCTCCAAACAAGGGGGACAAGAGCTCACTAATTTGAAGATCAAAAAGCCACTTGTCCATTATATAATTGAAATGAAAGGCAAAATGTTGCCATTCTGAAGAGTGCAGTAATTACTAGCTGTTAATTGCTCTCTCGTGGTGGCTCACTTTTAATTAAAAAGAACAGCTCGTTGCAGGCCGATAAGCAATGGTGGAGACCACTGGTTTAATCAACAAAGCAGAAAAAACTGTTTCTGCCGCAGCCAACAACAGCTTGAGAAATCTTCAGATGTCCAGTTGAGATTAAAAACTGTCTATTTAGTGCAGTCAGATTTTATTTTAACCAAGGAAATGACTATTTGAAGTCTTCCAGTGTGAGTGTCCCCACCACATCCCCGCTGGTGCCTGGGGACTAATCACGGGCTAGGGTTGTGATCACTCAAGTAAAGAAATTTAGCGACTTTCCCCTTGACTTCATCATTCTTGGGTAATTGGCCTGTCTGAGGTGAGTACTCTTTTTTCTCTCTCTCTCTCTCTTTTTTAAGAAAGCGCTTTAAAGTATGGAAGGCCCACAGACTGTGCATTTAATTACTGTTCATATTTCATGCAGTCAAAGTGAATTTCATTTAAAAAGAAAATGATTTACCTATCTTTAAAAAGCCTTATATGTTCAGCTTTGTTTTTTCTTCTTCCATAGGCTATGTATTTCCATGCCCCCAAAAATGTATTTAGGATATCAAAGTTCATTCTGCAGACTGCTTCTCTGTCTTTTCCTCTTTCATCAAACAGCTACCAAATGACAGTCATCCACTTTAGGTGGAGAGGGAACAGTCCCTGGAAGGATAATGCTACACTTCGTTAAAAAGGTTCCCTAGGTTAAGTGGGGTTGAGTGGACAGAGTTTGGCTCATTTCTCCAATGGTGGGCAATGTGTGCGCCCATCTCAGTACCTCTTTTCTTCTCTATCTTCTTCTAATTCATAGTATTTGGGTAGACACTAGTTTTTAAATTGTTTTTAAATATTAGTCAGCTACGAAGTAACTGACTCTTGAGTCTGAGCTATATTTCAGTCTAGGAAGAAATGCTTTCTCCCTTTGCCAGTCATGACAAGCACATATGACTGGATTCTCTGGATAATATTAAAAATGTGTCTCAGTTGCAGTGCTGGTGATTAAGATGAAACAACCTGGTCAATTAGCTATGTTCCCATTAGGTGCACATTAACTCTTGTCTTTCCATGCAGATGGCTTAGCACTTCAGCTCTGAGGCTGCCTCTAAGATGACCTATCCTCTTGTCCTACCCACTTTCTCTTCAGAATAATGACAGCTTTCAAGAGACAGCCTACAAATCACACGTCTATGGGTGAGTAATTGGGGGAGGGGTAATAAAAAGATCAACCCATTGTTACTTAATATTCTTGTTCTTATCTTTTCTTTGAAAGCACTATTGACAGCACCCTGATGCAGGCTGGTACTCCTACATACCTCCATGACTACTGACTTAAAAGCATATAGCTCTCCCTCCTACTAGGAAATTTATCAATTGAGACTTAAATGAACTTTCCTTTATCAAGAGGTATGCTTTCTGAAAGAAAAGTGCTGAAGGAAAATAGAGGATACACTCCACCCCCATACCTTCAGTTTTGTCCAGGAATAAATGACCTATCACTGTGGAAAGAAGAGAGAAGGATTTAAGTTGCTTTTTTGTTTTTTCTTTCTTTCTTTTTTTTTTTTTTTTTTTTTTTTTTTTTTTTTTTTTTTTTTTTTTTTTTTTTTTTTTTTTTTTTTTGGTTTGGTTGTTTTTTTGTTTTACTTTGTTTTGTTTTGTTTGTCCATCTCAGCCCATCCTGAGGGCTGGACTGGTACAACACATGGTACCAGGGATCAATCAGTGGTCCCCTTTGCCTGCCTAAGTTTGCCTAAGCAGGCACTTTAGATTGCTGAGCTATCTCACTGACCCAGGAATTTAAGTTGAAATCTCAGTTTTTGCCATTTGTTAAATAGAATAATAATTTTTTTAATAATATGTGCTCAATAAATGATAAAGAATGTTGGATGCCAGTGATTTATGTAAGCTAATCCAAGGAGGACCTCTCCCAGTTTATCCCTTTGCATATTTTCAACCATGGTAGGGAGACCCAGAAAATAAAATCCCAAAACTATTGCATATCCAATGTCTCTCAAGGCTACAACCGTTGAGCATGTCATTATTACTTTACTGTAAAATCTGTCATGGGGATAGAATTGATTGAGGAAATTTAAGTAGATTTTCTTTAATTAAAAGCTAAGGGGGAAAGAAAACAGAGAATTACTTTCTGAAGTTTAATCTCCTGAAAACTTGCCTCAGCATGTTAATAGACAAAGGAAAAATACACACACACACACACACACACACACACACACACACACACACCTTTTCCAAATTCCCCTTATTTAGTCTGTCATCTCTGTAGAAGTGAGAAACTATATGGGTAGTAGTATCTTCTAATTTAAAAAGACATAAAACGAAAATGATTAAATCACTATTTCTATTAAAAGGAAATACTTCCCCAGTCACCTTCAACGTTTTGCCTCGTTGATGTAATACTTCTTCATAGTCATTCTTCGACTGAGGATCGCATGGTTTCTCTTTTTTCTCACATATAATCAGGAAGCTTTCAAAGAATTAGTGAACTTAATGGAAAATGAAATGTCTAGGGAAAGAACATCAGCTTTAGTTACAAAATAAGCTTAAACCCACAGTCATCCTGTCTGTATGCAATCAGGTAAATACCAAGCTACAGCGAAGAGACCTACAAGAGTGTTCTGCAAATGGAAAGACTTTAGAGAGTTGCAAAGTAAGTATAAACCTACTCCAGAACTAGTCACTAAATTCTATACTCAGCTACACATCAGTAAGAAGGTATATTAATATGCCTTGGGGCTTCACCTTCCCTGAAGGCTGATATGAAGACCAACCCAACTTAAAGAGTCTATTTTTTCTATGGCTGCTTTTACATTTTTATTTTTATTTTCTATGCATTTGGTGCAGCTCAGACTTGTAGTGATACTCTTGTTTTCATCCTCTCCAGTGCTGGGATTACAGGTGTGTGCCACCACGCCTGGACTATGTCACCATTCAGCATGCTGTCACTCCAGCAAAGCATGTGGTGCAGGGATCAAACCCCCATCCCTGCACTGGCCTAAGGGGGCGCTTAGTCCCCAGAGCTATTTCACTAGCCCTAACTTTCTATTGTTAATTTGTGGTAAAATACATAAAAGATTAAATCTACCATTTTAACCATTTTAAGTGTAACAATTCAGACAAATATATTCACAGTTGCATGACATTACTATTATCCATCTCCAGAGCTTTTCATCACCCAGTGTGAGGTTCTGCACCCAGTATTAACTACCTCTCCAGCTCCCCTTCTCCCTATCCTCTGCTAACCACTGCTCTACCTTCTGTCTGCAGATTTATCTATTCTAGGTGCCTCAGATGAGTGGTATCAGATATTATGCATCCTTTTGCATTTGGCTTATTGCACAGAAGGTAGTATTTTCAGAATCAGAAATTCCTTTTAGGCTGTATAACACTCTATATTTATAGCACATTTTATTTGTTCATCAGCTGGACATTCAGGTTGCTTCCACCTTTGGGCTATTGTGAACCATGTAACTATGAACACTGGGAGATGGTGTCTAGGTCCCTGGATTCTATGACTAGTTTTGAGATTCAAAAGGTCTTCTGATAGCAGCCTGTAGGTGAAATCATTTTAGAGTTTCTTTACTCACTTCTTGCCACACAAATCACTAGAATAGGCTTAATAATGCTTTCAGATAACAGAACATGGGTTAACTCTTTGAATCATTTAACTGTTAAACGAGAATCTTCTTACAGGATGCCCTATTTCTGACACACGTGTGATGCTAGTTAGTGTGCTCACACGTAGGCTTTTCTGAACACCTCTCTTCCTGTATCTACTCATGCCATCTGGGCCACTAGGCCCACGGTCACTGTAACCAGCTCCAAGCCCTGCAAACTCCTGCATTTGCTTAGTAACTGAGATGGGAGGAGCTTTGTTTTGTTTCCTATTTCCCTTTTCTAATTTTCAGGCAGCACCTGTCAGCAGCAGTCTTGACTTTCACAGCTTTCTTTTAAGCCTTTTTGCTTTTTTCTCATACTTGTTCTAAGGTTTATCAGAGGAAACACTTGCCCTCCCAAGGATGGCCTCCATGCTGTGACAGATTAATCCAAGTGGAGTGGACTTCCTTCAGACAGAGGACACTAATTATTATGAAGGCACTTAGAACACAATGAGAACTGACATCTCACAGGCCATTCCCTGCCAACCCTGCATTGTCTTAATGTCAGCCCCTGTCATTTCCCAGCCTTAATTACATCCTGTTTACAAACATTAGGCCTGACTTCAGATGAAGCCTTAACAAAGGTTGACAAAGGTCAGGGTCAAACTGCAAGGATGTTATCTGTCTGTATTCTGCTCTGGATAAACCAGGGGTACCAGGCTGATTTGGGAGATAGCTTTCAGAGCACAAAAATGCACTCGGTTGCTGGACTATCTAATCTCTGTGGACACATTTTCATCCAATCTGCTGAGCACTGGGGCTGGGAGAGGGGGCCGAGCGTAGAGGGTCAGCGATGCTGCGTGTTAGCTGCACTCCCCCGAGGGCAGATATGGCAAAGGTGTTGGGAAAACCCTCCTTGGCAGGAAGGCCTCCTCAGCCTTTGCCACTGAAATCAAGAAAAACAAATTCAAAGTGTAAGAAGTACATCCCAGTAAAAACAATGACCTGTTTCAGAGAAGACAAGCAAATTATAACTAATACTCTTAATCTGATTTTTAAATAATTCTTACTTTTTTTAACATTTTCATGTCAATGAACAGATCTTTCGTAAGCAAAGAATTCATGCTAAGTTTAAAAGTATTACATTAGATTTGCATTCAAAATCCATTAGATTTTGGGTTTATTTCAATTACAACAGCTTAAAAAATTAGAATCATAACTCATCAAGCTTTTTTTTTTTAGATTATGACCTTGGCCATCACATGCCAAATCTCTGTATTTTACAAATGAACAGATGATGGCCTAATGAGGTTAAAAAATTTCAGATAAGATCTGGTGACAGCCAAAAACTTCTTCCCCGAGTCTGACCTCCCCATGCTTAGAAGACTTAAAACTTTTATTTTCTTTTTACTTTTTAGTGCTCTTATAGATGCTGGCATTGAGTTACTAGACATCTGCTCAACAACTTACACAATTTAGCCCTCAGCCTTCTATTCCAAGGACTTCACATATTCTCTTCTCTCACAGTACACTGTCTTACAGGGTATATTTTTACTTAACTGTTCTCAGAATATATTCCTCTAAGTCTTAAAATTCCCAGTGTGATGAATATACAAAATAGGATCAATGTACAGCTACTTTCTGTTAGTTCAATGAGAAGAAATATTTGTACTAATAGTGTTTTAGACAAGAAATCATGTCTGCATCTTGTACTGTGAATAACTACTATGAAGACAACAATATGCAGTGTATTAATTATTGTTGCTGTCCTACTAACCTGTTTTGAAACTGTCTCCTGGCTATTTCTTTCTCATTAAAATCAATAATATTTTTTTTTAAATTCCTAGTGTGTGCAAAAGCACACCTAGGTAATTTATGCACTGCTTGAGCCCTGTTAGTTCTCTCACAGTATCAAGACTTTTCTATAGTGGATCCAGAACCTCTTATGAATCCAGTTAGTTGTACTGTAACAGGCTAGTTGCCCAAACCAATGCTTTAAACGAGTAAGTTGCAAGTATATTTCTAACACTGTCTGCTGTGAGTCCCAGGGT
The DNA here is from genome assembly GCA_004027165.1 of Ctenomys sociabilis. Classification (NCBI taxonomy): domain Eukaryota; kingdom Metazoa; phylum Chordata; class Mammalia; order Rodentia; family Ctenomyidae; genus Ctenomys; species Ctenomys sociabilis. The sequence goes on along the minus strand of PVKA01003263.1, from coordinate 87,420 downwards.
AACACTGCTTTTTTAAATGGTTTTATTTCTCTAGTTCCTCTGCCATCCTCTACCAAACCTCCACACCTCAAATCCTATGCCACTAAGGTTCACTCCACACCTACTACCCGGTCATCCTGCCAGGAAGTTTCCCCACTCCTACAGATCTGATTTACTGCCATTGGGGAGCAACTCTTAACTTTTCCAAACTTCGTCTTCTTACCTCTTTGTCTCCCTTATCTCTGTGAGGGGAATCTACAGCATGAAGTCCATTTTAGCACAGTAAGGGTGAGAAAAAATTATAACTGGGTCTTTCTCCCAGCCCTCCCCCATCTTGGATAGGAGAAGCACCACAATCCTGGTCCCTAACCTCTACTTTTGAGAGTTCCTTGTGAGCCTCACCATTTCAAGATAGGAACTACATTTTATTAACTTTTGTCAAAAGTGCCACCAGGAAAACTGGAACATGGAAAACACATAGAATATCTGACGGATAAGTAGTCAAAGAATCAATGAATGAATAAATGAACTTGATCAAATCACTAACTTACATCTTTCTGTCCAGCATCTTCTACTTTCTCTGTCATGTCATCTGATTTTCAACACTTCCATTACCTAGAATCTGAATCACTACAAGCCATAGTTGTTCTATTTGCCTTAATTTCTCCACCTAATCACTCCCAACTGTGACTAGGCACAGAGAAAAATACTGTACAAAACCTGGGGCTTCAGGCTCCCCTACGAAACAGACCTTGTACAACTATCCTACCAAATATTCTAATTTATTACATAAAAATGTCAAGTAGCTATAGGCCTAGGTCCAACTCCTGCCAAGTGTGACTTATTTCATTCCCCCAGGATAACAATGAAATGCTGTTAACTACCCTTTGACTACAATCCCCTGAACAGGTGTGTGCAACATAACATTCTGTGGTCTAGACCAGATTTCGCAGCTTAGGGGAGATTATGTCATTTGGGACTGAATCCAAGGTGGGGCTTAAATAAAGACATATTACTGCCTCGCTGCTCCTGCTTGACTGCATACACAGAGCGAAGGCAGATGAATCTGCCCATCATGCGCAACGTGGAATGCAACAATCTTGACTTATGGTAGTAAAACTGATGTTTCGGTGAAATTGCAGTAAAATCCCTAGGTGTTATAGTATTTAAATTTGCCTCACTTACTGTGATGAGCTGTATCATTCTGCAATCAGTAGGCACTGAAAGTTTAAAAAAATCTGTGCTTTGCGCTGAGGATGCAGCTCAGTGTCAGAGGGCTTGCTTACCATGAGGGAGACGCTGGGCTCAGTCCCCAGTACAAAAAATAGAGCTGTGGCCTAAGATGATTCCGCTGTACATTTTGTCATTTTTTTTTTTTTTGTGCCTGCCAACTAGTGGCTGAAATACACAGTAGACTGTCCACCAATTAGCAGAGGGAGTAAATGTGAAAAGTAGAGACAGAAGGGGAGGAAGGCAGGGGAAAAGATGAACGAAACAATGAATTCTGTCCTGTAAAACCTTGAAGAAGTATGATAAATCTGGCCTTTTTGCATGCATTACATATGCATTTTAGTGCTAAGTATGGTTAATGACAGACAATAATCATCTATTATCCGGGTCACACTGACACATTAATGGTTCTATTTGTGAGTCTTGGGACAAGATCAATAACCGAGAGCTTTAACAACACCAGACACACCTGCAACCTCTTCCCACCCCTGAAAAATAACTGCTTACCCTTTTTTATCTGCATTTGTAACCTCAGTCATATGCACAACTTAACTTTCCCATCAGAATTGGGTTACAGCCAGTGGCTAATGCCTCCGGAAATACAGCCCTAATATTTCACAATAGCTCCTAACAGGTCTGTAAGCACATGCTTTATTAGCCCAAACCAAAAAAAAAAAAAAAAAAAAAAAATCCAATTTTAGGAGAAAGAAGTAGAATGGGTCATAAGGAAACCATGTCAGTAATCTAGCACATATCTTTACACTTCAGGGTGTGCAACAATCCAGCCTTGATCCAACTCCAGAAATCCTGGAACTCTCAAGAAAATCTGTGTAACTGAAGTGTAGGGAGGTTTGTTTGTTTTTTTTTTTTTTTTCAAACAGAAAGAAACATTAAACACACCCAAAAATTCTATAGCTTTTAAGTATGGAGTCAAAGAAAAGATAGCATTTTGCAAAATACCTCATTTTGCAAAGCTCAGTGGATTATTAGGAATAGAGCAAAAGACAGTGACTAAAAGATTTTGTCTGCAAAAAGCAAGGAGTATACAAAAGAGGCTTTGAGGGCAGGTATATAAGCAGGAATTCTGGGCGCTCAGAATAAAGGACTAAGCTTGGATGGAAAAGCAGCTATGCTCACACTGGACACTGAAGATTTGAGAGCTAAAACATTTCATTTGTGCATGTGAATCCAGAAGATCATGTTTAATTTAAAACCATGCTAGATGTGATTTTAAAAATGCATCTCATGAAGATAGGCACAGGTGCTCTCCTCAGTCTCCTTCCTTTGGCACCTTGGACACCAGGCCCACAAAGGTGAATGCTCAAGGAAGGAGTAGGAGAGAGATCTGGATGTGATCTTAGGACCTCTTATATATCCCACCTTAAATTGACTTCTTTAAAATACCAGAGAGCTGATTATTTTTTCTTTCTGTATTTTTAGGACAGGCTGCGCGGCTCAGCCTCGTAGCAACCCTCCTGTTTGCAGCCTCCCAAATGCTGGGATCCAGGCACCGCCACACCCGGTCTCAATTGCTGTCTCAGCACACCCTGGGGGCGGGGCGAGCACAGCAAAGAGTGATTACTTTTAAATCAAATTTTTTCACAAGAACCTTAGAAAATAAGTAGCAATAAGGAATATAATTTTGGCCTCACTGGTGAGCAATCCAAAAAGCTTTTCAGGAATGGTGAGATAGCTCAGCGGTCTAGTCGCCTGCTTAGGTAAGTGCAGGGACAGGGGTTAGAAGCCCCATACTGCATGCAGCTCTGGCCCTGCCCCTGGGCATGCTGAGCCATTGCCCAAGTCCAGGCTGGTGGCGCACGTCTGTAATCCCAGTGCTGGGGAGGCTGAAAATAGGAGGATCTCTATGAATCAGAGCTGCGTAGGGAAACCCTGTGCAAAAAAAAAAAAAAAAGAATCCCAGTAGGCACAGTGATAGATAATTCGGTATTTACAAAAAAGAAAGATCAGAAGCCGGGCGTGGTGGCGCAGGCCTGTATTCCCAGCACTGGGGAGGCTGAGGCAGGAGGATTGGTGTGAGTTCGAGACCAAGCTGAGCTACAAAGTGAGCTCAAGGCCAGCCTGAACTGCATAGTGTCTCAAAAAGACAAAAAAGACAAAAAAAAAAAAAAAAAAAGAAAGAAAGAAAGATCAGGACTGCCTCTGGCTGCTGTACCCTACCCCATGATGGAGGAGCAGCTGCCTGGTGAGAACAAGAATCTGGAGCACCAACCAAAGTTCCTGCCCAGAGGCTCCATCCTCAGTCTTGTGGCTCTCCTCGTCCTTCCAGTGGGAGCAGAGAGCAGGAAGAAAGAGAGAGGGATCTAACAGGAGGCTGCCACAGGCCAGACCCTGAGGAACAATATTATTTTATGCTCCTATGACAGTTTCAACTCACTCACTCCATTGTGTCTGCCCCAGTTTCTGGGCAGCTGGGAGCTGGCCAACTCCAGGAGGGCCAGCAGCCTAGACAAACAGTAGTCATCATTTATTGATAGAAAGTAAATATTCAGTGCAGCTATACAAAGTAAATATTATTATCACCATTTTACAGAGGAGAAAATTGAGAATAATCTATTTAGCAGGTGATGGAGCTAGGATTTGAACGTCATTTTGCCTCACTCTAAAACATGAGTTGTTTTCTTTTTCCCCACTACACCAGTCTGCCTCATGGGTCTTGCACAAGCTCGTATTCCAGAGGACAATATGGGTATGGATGAGGTGGTCTCTTTCATATTCAAATTAGGCATCATTTTAAAATGAAATCCTTGGTATATACATGGGCCTAATAATTTAAGTTCAATAGCTTAAAATTAGGGGGCAGGGGCGCCTAAATATCAAACTTCAAGTAACAAACTGTCACTCTACCACTTAGTAAACAGGGAGGCCTCCGAGGCAGAATACCTTGCAAGATTTACTTGTACTTATAAAAACAAACACATTTAATTTTGCACCGTACTTTTCCACAGAAAAAGTTCAAAGCATTTTTGAAATACCAATTTTGATATTTGCTTGCGGAAGAAAGACGCTGAAATATTATGAACATACTCTAGGAAGCATCTCTTAAATAATCTAACTTCCTTCTTCCCGAAAGTATTTAGATATCTCGAGATAAAACGCACACAAACAAGCAGTTGTGGGGGTTGCTCCGTGGCAAGAGGCCCTAGGTCCAATCTCTGGCCATGTGTGCATGTGTGCATGCACGCACACACACACACACACACACACACACACACACACACACTTGCATACACACAGTTAAAACAGAATTCCAATATCTGTCCATAAGAAATATTTTTGAAAACTTGACAATATGGCTATTGTCAGTAAAGCACTGAATAGTGTTCAGCTTCTTAAAAAACAAGATGACAAAAGGCAATGAGTTACATATAATTCTAATTTCCAATAAAGGACTTCTGTGGGCTGTTGGTTAAGAGACCCTTAATAAGACATTAGACAATACCTCCCACTAGTGCTTTATAGGCAATACGTACATTGATCATCTTCATGTGACGTTACTTAAACTGACCCTCAGCAAAATTAAGGGAACATCATTAAACAAAGAAGCAGTTTGTTTTACATGCTAGTTTTTTCCCTTCCACATCTATCATTCTTTATTTTTTTTACAACATGAGTAGTAAATATACTTGATTTCTTCCATTTCTTCCTCAATAGTTTTTTGTTATCTTCTAATTTTTGGCCATACAGTTCCGCCCCGTGTTTAAGGCACCATACAAGGGCCATTTGTTGTGTAGCTGAAGCCCTGTGTTGAGCCTGCATTCTCCTGATGCAGAGACTCAAGGCTGTCAGAAAACTTTTGCTCAGTGTCACAGACCAGCCTGTCTGGCCAGGCCTGTGGCAGGCTTTGTCTGGTTCCAAAACCAAGCTCTTAATCACCATCCTACAAATCTTCCACCCTAATCTTCCTGCTGCACAAGTTTGCAACATTTTAAAGTCAGATAGACCTGAATATGTTTTGGAAGGATTTAATATTTTTCTTAGGTCAAGCAGGGTCACGGAGGAAATTGGACATAGACACTTCTGATCAGTCAAGATGTTTGACATCATAACTTGAATTTTTTCAAAGCAAACATATTACACACAAATATCATACAACATGCTGTAAATGTAAAGGATCTGAGTGGCTGACAGAAAGTCATATTTGATAGCATAGGTAACAGGAACTTTTTCCTCAAGCCACCAAACAGCCCAAAATCAATTAAAAGTAACCAGTTATCATGGATAATGATCTGGATGAAATGTTCTAGATTGCTAGATTAAACAAAAACATTCAAATTCCATAAGCTATACAACAAAAATCCCAAAAGCAATTATAATTATCATTGTCCTGGCAGGAAATTTGAGTGAGACCAAGCACCAAGTGATAAAGGGGCCACTATCACCTCTTGAATTTTATTGACGACTTCCAGATGAGCTCCTTGGCATAGGGGGAAAATAGAGCTAAGAACTTCTGACTAGCTCTAAGGGCTGCTTTAGACATCATCCATAGTTGGGGCTCAGGCACAACAGCAAAGTTGCTATGTTGTTTCTTTAAGGCAGATTACCTCTTGGAATCTTGAAAAGACTCACCCAAAATGCACCTAAGCATAAATGCATTTTAGGTCATGTGAGGGGGAAAAAGTTATTGCTACACTGACTGTCCTAGAAGAATCATAAAGAAGAGAAAGTGTCTTCTAGGGCTTATAAATACAACCTCTTCAAAACAGCCAGAAACACTATGAGCCCTAAAGTTTGTCAATAATCTATTAGGAAAAAAAAATGATAGATTTACTGATATTTTGACTCATGAATCTATTTATTTGGTACAGGGTCTCACTACACAGCTTGAATTTATAGTGATCCTTCTGTCTCAGCCTCCCCATCACTGGAATTACAGACATTATGTGATGCCACACCCAGTTTCAGTAACCTGCCAAAAAGTCTACCATTAAATGTGGTGACAGAGATTGAACCTGGGTCCTTGTGCTTACCAGGCAGGTGCTTAGACCACTGAGCTATCTCCCGAGCCCAAATTATTGCTCTTCTGAAAACATCAACAGCACCACATTTAATGGTACACCTATATACCATTCTTCTACCACACCCAATGAGCACAAGGGAATCCTGAAGATTTCCATCCATTTGTCAGGCATGGTGCTGGGTATTAAGGGTTCAATAATTTTTTTTAAGTACAGAAACAGCACTTGTTCCAAGTGCAGTTTACATTCCAACAAAGAAAACACAAAATATCAAATGATACATAGCTATTTAACCAAAACTATGTCAAGAGAAAAAGTGGACAAATACAATAACAATATTCTGTTTTAACTTTAGAAGTCCCCGATTCAGAAGAGACAATAAGATTTTAGGTGGCTAAAAGAATTTTCCCTAAAATTCTTTTTAAATAAAGTTTAGAAGCATTTTCTCCAAGGTTTTGGACCCAACCTTCTGGCAAGCAGACTCACTGTGTTGTCTAGGAGCCAATTTCAAAATCATGGTAGCCACCGGCAACCCAGCACTCATAAATTCAAGGCCTCAATTGTATAAAAATTTATGTACTGTATATTTCACTTTCTCCCAGTTTTGATTTTTTTTCCTTCCTGCCGTCATAGTTTACAGACACTCTCACAGTAACTCCAGTTGAAATTTGTCAGCCAGAGTGACAAATTCTTGACTTTTTTCCTGTTTCCTTTCTACAACTAATAAAATATAAGTAAAATAAAGAGAAACATTTCTCTTAGGGTAGAACAAGGCATATTTTTAAAGGTATAGAAAAAGAAGTTTGTCTAATTTTAAAAACAACTTTATGATCTAGCTAAAATCTAAAACCCTAGAGTCATATATCATGAGACTTTCAGTAAATCTGAGAATGAATATCACCAAGCCCTTTGTTCCACAGGTGAGGGTCTTGGGAATGTGCTGCTGCTGGGTGAGCGCCTTATTCTTCCAGCTCTTGAAACGCTCCATTTAGGTGTGGTGCACACCAAGCACAAGTGGGCTTCCGCGTGGAACCCCGGGCCGAGTGGAAACCATCTAAGTACACCAACTTGTGGGCAAGTGCAGAGCTGTGTACAGCCACACTCAAATTAGGTGAGAAGTATTTACTCTTTGAAGTCAGGAATACCAAGCAGACCTATGCATAAAAGTGTGGCTGTGACCCTGTATGCCATAGTAAGAGAAATGTTCAACTCTGTTCCTGACTCTTGGCTGGGACTCTCCTTCCAGGAGAAACCCATCAGAGAGATTGCAAAGGGAAATGATGCTATGTAGCTTCCTCTCAATCAATGAGAAACAACCATAATCTGAAGAAGACTTATTTGCCCATTTTTTTTTTCTGCTGCTCACTAGGATAAATGCTCAGGGATTTTACTGCTCAGCATCCATGCTCTGTTCTGAGAATGCCAGCTATTCTCAATTAGATAATAACCCTTGCCCACTTACAGAGCTGGGCAGGTAGATTCACTCCATCCTGTCTCATTCCAAACTCCAAAACACAGCACATCATCAGGCCTGGCCAGTGGACATATTTATCCCTGGACCACCCTGACACATTTAAAGCTGGGCACATAACATAAGCCAAGCCAAAATATACACTTGAGACCTTTATAACTATCCCTGGGAAAGAGGGAGTTTTGCTTGCTAGAAGTCTGAAGCTTCTAGAATCACAACCAGAAGAGAGATGACCCAGAATACAACCAACATGCAAGAAGGCCAAAGCCAGAGGTGGAAAGAGTTTGTGGGCTGTCATGACATTGTTGATCCCTGAATTCAGCAGTGCCAGAGTCAAGCCTATCCTGAATATCCATTACCTATTTCAGTGAAGTTTTTATTTTCTTAAGCCAATTTGAATTGGGTTTTGTCTTTTGCAAACACGTGTCCTGACCAATATTTTCATTTCCCTGCCCTTATTCCCTTCTATCTCCCCCCCTTGGGTTTCCATACTACAGGCACTAGAGGGTCTCAAGTCTGACCCTCGTTCCACATAACCTAAGTTTCAGTTTCCTCAGAAAAGTGCTGGGAGCCATATCTTTCCTGTCTAACAATATTAACATGGATCTTGAGAAATACTGATACCATTAATCAGGTCATTAAAATAGAAGCATCCTGATAATTATACAATATTTTCAAAACTAAAATGTTATCACTTATCCATAATTCAGATATTACATCATTTCTCCTTTGGTTCTTCTGTTCTTCTCTATTGTCTAAGGTGAATGCACGCCCCTGTCTAAAGAGATTAAAAACTTGAAATCTTACTCTACACAAGACTTGCTATGTAGAAATATGAGGAAAAATATGTGATGTGCTAATTAGGTGTCTGAAAAAAGCTGACTCTAAATCCAGCTCTACATTACCTCTACTTTCAAGCCCACTGTGTGGCTCTGACCAACTCAGATAATCACTTGGATCTTCAGAGTACTGATATGTTTAGCAGATAAAATTACTAAACCTTTTGAATTGTTATTTAAACCATGCACATGGGGCTCTGCACAGATGAAGCTTAATAACAGTGAGAACGATGTTGATCACTATTAGTACTACCTAAAAATCACAGGTGCTAAAGAGTCAAGCCTGAAAAAGATAGCTGGAACCAGCATGGGGGAACGGAGCTACCTGGGGTCACTGAAGTAGGAAAGGGTAAGTGGGTCACAAAGTCCTAGAGCCAAAGAATTAAAAACAGCAGCTCTAGGCTACTCAGATAGCTCAGCAGTCTAAGCACCTGCCTAGGCAAGCACAAGGACCCAGGTTCAATCCCTGGTACCACATGTTGTACAGGCCCCACCCTTGGGTGTGCTGAGCTTGCCACTAGGACGAGGCATGGTGTTGCATGTCTATAATCCCAGCACTGAGGAGGCTGAAAACGGGAGGATTACCACAAGTCTAATCTGCATAGTGAGACCTTGTACCAAATACATAAAATTTAAAATAAACAGCATCCCTGCTTCTTCCTTCATAACTTGTAAATGTTCCTTGCTCCTAATTCTGTACTTTAAGTTTCTCAGGCTCAGAGTAAGTCTTGATTACTCCTACACTCATCAGTAAATGTTCCCTATGATTTGGACAGAACCATCTTTCGTCCTAGAGGAAGAGCTGCTTCTACTTTTTGGTGTCCATTTCCAACACTAAAATGATATAAAATGAGAAACATTTTTTTAAAATGATGGGAAAACTGATCAAATCCTGTAGTATGTGCTTTTTGCATTGCAAAACCAATCTGTAAACTGCAGTTTACAAAAAAATATGGTATATAAGGCAATTAAAAGGAAAGCGAGAACCTGAGGATTGGACAATGAGGAAAGGACAAGGAGAAATGCTGAGTAACATGACAGGGGCAAAACCATTCATTTATACACACTAAATGGGTAAGACAATGATCCTGAGAAACATCAGGAGATTTTTGAAACTAGCAGTTAAGGGATTCTCATCCCGACTAACTATATATGCTGATACCTGTGAACCAAGTAACTGCACTGAATTTAATAAAGTGTAATAGAAGGGTCACATTTCAAATGTCTGTCATTCTGGTCTTCTAAATATATACTTCTTATCATGACATACCAACTATTGCTGTACTGCCCTTTTTTAAAGGGTAATAAATGAAAACCAAGACAAAAAAAGTCACAATACAGTCCTGCTACAATGCTACTATGCTGTATATGGACGGATTTCTAAATATCTATGTAAATATATGTAAGTGTTCGTTCCTATTTTTAATTTTTTTTTCTTCTTCATATTCTGTATGGACTTAGAGTTTAGTATCTCAATACTTGATGGAAAATACATGTTCCATGTTATGCCTATGATGTCTGATATTTAGACAAATAGAGTAAACCAAACTGCATATGTTGCAGGGTAATAATAAGCTTCTCTTCTGGTTAACAACCTAAGTTTGCAGATTAAAAATTTGAGAAAAAGGCTGCAAGGTCAGCCAACATTTTGGCCCTAGCCTTTCAAGGTCAGTGAAGACTCAGGACATAGGAGAACTTGTACTGTAACATCATGGAACTCAGTTGTGCCCCAAATTTTCTGATTAAGGAGATTATGGGGCCACAGAGGAATGTGACTGATGATATGTAGTGTGCCTAAGGAGAGAAACATGGAGAGAAAAGTTTCTCTCAGGCTTCCACAAAGAGCAAATTAGTCAAGCAATGGCCGTGACTCGTCCACATGGCTGACACTGACAAACAATCTACAAAGTGCAGTACAGAATTACAGGATAAACCCTTAGGGCATCTAACTCACCTTATCTGATACAAAAGTTACATTTCTTATTATATAAGTCTTGCTTTAACTCGGTGTTAACCATCCAACAGAAAAGTATAAAAATGAAGGTATAAAAAGTAAAGTCATATTAATATACTGAGCTGTGAATTACTCAAATCAAAAGCTTCTGTGCATAACCCACTTCTATTGTGGACTGCTGATTTGTGTTGGATTGTTTTATTTAAAATATATATATATATGTGTGTGTGTATATATACATATATATATACGTATATATATATATATATTAGCTATCCATGTTTTGAAAATCTGTAGCATATGTATTATTGTATGTTATCCTGTTTATGTCATTTTTTTCTATTTGTTTTTGCTTCTATTTTTCACTCCTCAAGTTAAAATACAAATAAATAAATTTTAAAAAATAGTGAAAAGCAAAAAAAAAAGTGGTATGGACACAATGGAATATTGTTCAACCATAAAGAAAGATGAATAAAATCTTGTCATTTGCAGCAAAATAAATAGAACTAGAGGACATTGTGTTAAGTAAAATAAGCCAGACATAGGTAGACAAGGACCACATACTCTCTCCCTCATATGAAGACATTTAAGGATGTCAGCTTGACTGAATAATTATTACTAGAAATTAGGAAAAGGATTGAAAAGGCAGAGGAGGCTGTATTTGATTAGCATATACTATATGCATGAAAATATCACACTAAACATCATAATATGTTATGATGCATGTTAATAAAATGAAATAAAATACATTAAAAATGGGCCTTCTAAAATGTTTTCATGTATCAGAGCTCTGATGTCTACCTATGTGTGACACTTGGTGGCCTAGGATATATAGTTCATGTAAGCTTGTTACACAAGCACTTTCTCAGGCCTAACCCCATCCTTGGGATAGAAATTCTGTCAAGAGACCCAGGGAGAACTCTAGGAATCTTGGCGCACACTAAAATTTGAGAAACACTGTTTTGCTTTAAAAGCAAAATACGAAAATAACAGTTCTAAGACTTCCTTGTGGGGCAAATGGAAATGACAGTCTTATTTAATCAGATAAATTTTATGCTTCCTGTGGCGAAGTATCTCAAAATTATTTACTAAATGCCTTTTGTGCAAAAATAAATGAGATCACCATCTCTAATCTTAAAGAGGCTCTAGTGCCCTTTCTTCAGAAACCAAAGGAATAACTGCAAGGGGAAGTCACTTACCACAGTCTGACAGAGCAAGGCCCTTTCCCTGCCCTTGGAGGGGCATGCACAGTGCCTAAGAATGCAGTCTGTGAAGACCCCATTGTTGGTATCGTGATAAACTGGGGACCCATCTGACATGGGTGAGAGTCTAAATCTAGAGCACTAAGCACTAGGTTTAGCCTCTAAAGAGCCAATATGTGGGAAGTGACCCCAGGAAAGTAAACCAGGTATGTAGCATCTGCTCTGTACTCAGGCCCTGACCATGATGCATGAAGAGATCCTGGCTACCCACTCCCCAGCTTCTTTACGCCATTTGTTATCTATAGGATAGAAAACAGAAAAAGAAAAAATCCAGCCAGAAACTGTAAAAAGGATTATCTGATTACCAAAGAAAAAGACTAAGCCCTTAGTTACATTTAGTTCTCCAATAAATCAATAATTTTTACAAGTATAACTTAGATATTGCATGGGCCATACATATACTAAATACCAATTATATATACTTACTTATTCATCAATAGTATTATAAAAGTATAGTATAAACCATGTTGTTACATATTTCACATATTAATATAAAATGTATAGTATATTAAATGTATAATTATACATAATTTATCTGAAATTCATTTAACTGGCAGTCTGTATTTTATCTAACTACCTCATCACTAAAGCTATCAGGCTGTCAAGGAGGAATTTCTTTCCTGACACTAAATATTAGTGTAAATAGAAGAAAAATTATGAGAATTCAAAAATCTGGACTTTTTTAATGAACTGGGGTTTCTGCAGCCTGTACCGGGCTTACTTTGCAATTTTTTTGTGTGGTAGGACCAAAGCCCTTAATCCCCTCTTTAAAGTATAGATTCTGTGTTGAAGTGTTGCACAAGGTTACAACACAAAGTAAAAGTGATTCAACTCAAGATCCTCCGGCATTTCATAGGGGGCTCTGCCAATCACTAAACTAAACACACATAGGACAAGGAAGAATTTAAGAGATTGGCTGGAAAGCCTTGGCTTAGTGAGCAAAATGCCTGGTGCAACCACAGACACTCTCTTCTCTTTTTTCTGCCTGAGTAAGCAATTATCTGTCCATGCTCTTTACAGGTCAAGAGCAGCCATTAAGAAATGCAAGCGAGCTGGATTTCAGCAACATGTAGATTGGACATTCTGCACTGCGTCCAGATAAGCCAGCTATAGCTGTGGGACCTGTGTACCGCTATGACTAAAGCACACAATTCTGGCCAAGTCAGGAGTAAGTGGTAGGAAAACAGTTCAATGCCTTGCATATTTTACCTGAATTATTTTTATTTCTAAATCTATTAAGGAAGACTTCATTTCACTCTGTGATATAATAGGTCTGCAATAGGATAGACTCTCCCCTTGCAAATGCATGTAGAGAAGAAATTTTGGGGTGATGATAGCAAAATGTTCACCTTTCCAACATTAATGGTCTCAGGTTGTACCTTTTTCTAACTCCAAGCAAAGCAATAGCTTGAAATACTCATATTAGAAAATGGAATCAGATATTTCTTATTTTAAAAGACATATATGAGGTTAATCTACTACTCCTAAAACATTGCAAGTTCAAATCTTTATCCATCCCCTCAAAACAATCAAGTACTCAGCTATATTTATCACATCAAAAGGAAATATTTGAGTGTCTAATATCACAGAAACAAACTCATAATTCTCATCTGCCTATTTATTTCTAGAAGCTGTATGAGAAGCAACAATTGTTCATGACAACTGTGACGAGTTTTGTCAGAAATTTCAAACTGTCCCAGAGCTGTGGTAAGAAAGCTCAGAGAGTATTATTGGTTAATGACACTGGAGTAAAACAAAATATAGTATATAGTATTACAGTATTGAGCTGTTAGAGTAAGGAATCAATTCAAGGAGACAAGCAAAATTTATATACTTTATTGATTTTAAATTTTACATGCTCTGCTATATGAGTAAATCTTTTGTAGTACTTCTAATGTTTTGAAACACTGTAAATAACAAGGACTTCAGGGAGTTCAAAACAGCCACTTTTTTCATACTGAAAGTATATAGCCCTTAATGCATATTGGAAGAAATTGAGGTAATGAGATACCTTAAGCTAACTTAAGTCAGGGCTGGTGTTTTCGTTTTGTTCTGTTTTGTCTCCAAAAATCGAGCATGTATCAGGTAGTGAAGTAATTCTAGGTAGCATTGTACTTAAGGAAAAGCATAATTAAATTGACCCTATTGTATAACATAAATCCAACATATCCTGTGCAAACTCAGAAACAGGTGGCTCTTTATAAAAAGTAGCTGGCTGCTGACCAATAGCAGCAAAGTTTTCTCACACCAAAAAAAATACGCTAGAAGAAAACACTGAAACAATGGTTGACTTAGGATTCCACAAGCAAGAATTAGGTTGGATTTGAAATCACCCATGTATGCTTAAAGTCCCTGAATCTAAAAACTTCGTGGGTCTGATTGCAAAGAGGTATTTGAGTAAGTCAGTCAGGTTCCTAGAGCCTGCCATCTTATTAAAAATAATTGCAGGCCTTGGTCATTTGTAATTTTCAGTCATATATGTAATATAAAAAATGACAGACATCAAGGGGGTAAGACGGAGTTTTATTTTTTATTGCAATAAGCCGGACTGACACTTAAGAAAACGTTTTGACACATTCAAGTGTGAGTAACAAATCTGTCCACTGATTCATAAGCCACATGTTTACTTACAGAGGCCCAGTCCAATAAATGAGGATCAAAATCCCAAGTGCTTAAGTCCATAAAATTCCCTAAAGTGAAATAGCACCAGCAGAACACATTCTGACTCTCTTAAGATGAGTAAAGATTTTCAAATAAGACTCTAACCTGCTTTTACCATTTTTGTCATCTTTGTATGTTCTATTTTATTCTCTTCTTCTTTTTAAATGTATGTACTATTTTTTAAGTACTGTGAAGATATAACCCTACCTTTCCAATATTTAAGCTTGAAGTGAGTGCAGTAAATTAAACGCTGTTTGTTTTTTTTTTGTTTTTTTTCTTTTGGGCCGTGTTTACTTTGTTTTGTTTTATTTTGTTTTTGCAATTTGGGCTTCATATTTACCCAGAATGTGTCTACTGTCCTTGTAGGGAAGCCCTGTTCTCTCTACCAACTTTGATTTTTTTTCTTATTGTGTTACCATTCACATATATACAGACTATTTAAATCATGATTTGCCAGGCATGGAGGGGCTAGAATGCCAGCACTTTGGAGGCTAAGGCAAGAGGATCAGATAAGGTCACCCTGAGCTACACAAAATTCAAGGCTGATCTGAAGTGCATGGTGAGACCCTGTCTCAAAAACAAAAATTAAATTAAAACGATAAAAATCACGACCATAGGGGCCAGCCAGAAAGCTCAGCAGTCTAAACCTCTTGCTTAGACAGAGCACAGCGGCCTGGGTTCAATCCCCAGGGTGCAGGGTCAGCCCTGCCCACAGGGCATGCTGACATGGCAACTGAGATCGGGCTTGGTGGTATACACCTGTAATCCCAGCACTTGAGAGGCTGATAACAGGAGAATCACTATGAGTCTTATCTGCATAGTGAGACCCTGTAGACCCTGTAGACCCTGTCCTAAATACATTTAAAAAAAAAATCATGACCATACACCTTGCAAAGACCTTAAGACAGTGATGGTCATCCTAAAAGTATCCTATTCAGATGAGAGAAAATAGTTTCCATGTTTGTTAAAAAGTTACAAAAGCTCAATATTTCTTTAGGCATATGATGCGAGCTATTGAGAATGGAAATCCAAATCACTGCAACCGTTAATATTTCAAATGCATCATTAGTGTCTCAAAACAGAAATTTCCAAGCAGTGTTTTGAAGAATGACCAAGCTAATGGCATGGTCACCAGGAGAGGTAACTTCTGTGTGCTGGAGATACAGAGGGGCATCCCTGGGAGGAGAAAGGCGTTGGCTGGGAGAAAAAGAAAAGGAAAGATATCTAAGTTAAGGATCATGAAAAGTTAATTTAGAACCTTCATTAAGCTCTATGTATCACTCCAGCAGCATGAGCTCAACAGTTTGAAAGGTATTCGTCATCAGCAAAAGCAAAACATTGTTTTTAAAAGAGTAAAGAGATTGATGCATCACTGTGGACTACTTAAGCCCCACACAGCTTCAGTCTTCAGTATTAATCTAAGCATGATGGCTTTTGCATACGGCGCATAATTAAACATTTGCTTTTCAGGGCCTTATAGAATCCCCATATGTTTTTAATGGCATCATCTGAATGTTTTTCTTAATAATCCTGGCTGCCTGCTCCTGAATCTTCAAGTTTGTTTTTTGTTCCTAATATCTTTTCTACAGAGGCTGCATTGTGCCAGAGGTTGAATAAAGCTCCACAAGCCTGACAGTAGGCGAAGACACACACACACACACACACACACACACACACACACACACACACACACTCATGCTTTCCAGGCTCCTCTCTCTTCCTCTGTAATCTGTGTTGCTGTTGGCACCAGGGAAAGACATGTGAGGAATAAAAGACAAGGGGAGGACATGGGCCCTGAGCCACAGCTCCACTCTATCCCTCTTCTTGAGAACTGAGCTGACCCGTGATACAGGCCCACCTATCTATCTAGGGATACTTTCTGGGCATAGATAGGTGTGTGCACGTCAGTGGGGTGAGATGATTCTGCCATGACTACAACAATGGGTTTGCCTATGCTTTGAGGCTGTACAGGCCATGATTTGCTGACTTGATACCTGCTGCCTATTGGGAGGGAACAGGCTTTCTTCTTCTGAGCAGAAGTCTATTTTCTGAACCAAACTCCTTCAGATATTGACCCATAAAAATGAAATGATGAAATGTTTGCCATTTGGCTTAGGCAGGCACATTTGGAGCTGAAAATCAGAATCACTTCCACTTCATGTGGTATAAATGCAACCCAGTGATCAAACACACAATCAAGAGAAGACATAGGAATACATTAACAATGTGAGACTTTCATATGCATGTCCACTCAGGATTAGTGCCCACGGCCTCAAACATGGTCATAGGATACTCTACTTGAAGAACAAGTAAATCAAAGCGAAGAATGTGCCTCACTATTGCTCCAAGATAGCCTTGAATTTGCTTTATCCCAACATAAATTTAAATTCTGGAAAATCACAAAGACAATAAATAACTCACATTTGAATCATACGTCTCCTTTAAATTAAGTGTTTGAACTCAGATCCAAGTTTCAAAATATATTTTTTTAAAAGAAAGTGTTCTCACACTCTTTCCATATTTGCCATCTTGAAATCTGATGATGTGAATGAACAAAATGGAAATAGTAAGCGAAACAGCTTCCTTATGCTATTTTCCTCATTGAACTTCATCTATTTACAGATGGCCAAGTGGCTACGAAAGCACGTGCAACTCTCCTGTTATTAAGAAGGGAGCTGTATCAAAAATTTCAAAGAACTGATTTGTATTTCAGAATTCCACAGATGATGTGTCTTAAATAGAAACAACCCCTCTGGAAATTCTTAAAACATATGCAGGCAAACAAGGGCAGAAACAAGTTATCCAGGAATAAGAATGCTCTGGTCTTCACTGGTACCACTTCCATTTGTTGTTGAAACTTGACAGAAACAACAAATAATCCTTTTCACCCTCTTTTTTTAACGGTCCCCAATAAGCAACAATACTTTTTTTAGGAAACTTAAACCTTGTCCTTTTTTTCCCATATAAATTGCCGAAGGAGAATTTATAATGTGGTAAATATAACAAAAAGAGAGAAGGTTCTGGAAATGAAGTGACTAAGTAAAAATTAAGAGGAAGGTTGTTTTTATAAAAACCAGTTGACTTTTCCTGAGTCCAGAATGCATTTCAGCTGCTGGCTCTCCTAGCCCCAGTCAAAGGACTGACTACAGAGGAATCAAAGCTACAGCTCTAACCAGCTCACAGCCCATCACAGACTCACACATTCATGCTCCTTTCTGGTTCCACACAGCTGTGCAACCTTGGTTAAAACTGAGATCTTTCTTAAAAGGCTTTGAGGCACGACAATAACACTTCTGATCTCTCTAAAACTTGATTGAGGAAAGTTCCCCTCCTTCCAGAACAAATTGTATGCACAAAAATAGCTTGGTAGTATTTCCACATTTGATGTAACCTTCCCCTCTAACTTGTTAGGAACTTCCAAGGCTTCCCACAGGCAATGCTCAAAGCTGTACTGCTGAAAGACCAATACAAACAGGCTGAAGCAGTGATGAGTGTAGTACTTCCCCCTCCAAGCATCTGAAAATTGATTGTTAAAAATAAGCACCATTTGTATGTCTAGGAACCATTTTAGATCCAAGTGATGAGAAATTTGAGAAGTGGTATGCTAGTAGCTAACTGAGCCTGATTTTCTGACCTTTCCTTTGGTGTTAATGAGCCAAGCCAGCCTTAGCCCAATAATGGGGCAGGGGTTCAGGCCCTGAAGCAAGGATAGGTTTGGGTTTTTTTTTTTTTTTTTTTTTTTCACCACCAGGAATCAAACTCAGGAACTTGAGCTTACCAGGCAGGCACTTATGCCACTGAGCCATCTCCCCAGCCCTGCATGGAGTAGATGGAACCTTGTCTTTGTACTTATCCACTCACTACACATGATAGAACTTGACCTCCATTAACCTCATCTGCCTACAAGCAACATTCCATAGGCTCAGTACCAGGCATAGCGCTGGGCCCTGGAAAGGACACACAGTCCTTGCTCTCAGCGAATTCAACATAGAAAGAAGGACATGCGTTAAGCACAATACAAAACAACAAGGATCATAACCAGCAGAAACAAATGGTAGGAAGGACAAAAGCGAGGATTGCTAACACTGTTGGGATGGAGATGAGTTCCCAAAAGAAGTGACATCTACATTAGCACCTACATGTGTTCATTCCCTAGAAAAGGCAGTGGGACACAAAGTTAGAAATGTGCTAAGAAGAGAACCCAGCATGTACACAGGCAGATCAGTGGCTCTCATCTCATGATCTCTGGGGTTGCATCATTCCATACAAATTCCAGGGCCTTGCTCCCAGATCCTGGTTTTATAGGTCTATGTTGGGGACATGGAGTTGATATCTTTGGACAATTAGGTGGACCTTATGTCACACTGAGGAAAAAGTGTCTAACCAGGGTCACAAAGGGCCATGACACATTTCAGGGTTAAAAAGAAATTCACTAGAAATGAAGCAGATTTGTGAGGATGGAAAGTGGGCTGAGAGAGCTGGCAGGCACTTAGTCACTGTGAAATCCTGCTAATGAAGCCCCGAGAAGACTGAGAAAACAGGAGCCACACTCAGATTTGTGCCAGTCCTGATTCTCAGGCCACTTGGGTGGGATAAGGGTGGGGTGCACAGCACAAGGGTCAAAGAAATGGGGAAGTTCAGAGAGCCCAGGCTCCAATCCTAGCTCTGCCATTTCCTGACTTGGCCAATTATTAGCCACTACTGGCTCAGTTCTTCCTTGGCAAAAATAAGAATAATCTACATTGGAAATCTCTCACCCCAAATCTAGAACCCAAATGCTCCAAAATCCAAAACCTTCTCAGAAGTGACATGCTGTCACAGGCAGAAAATTCCACAGTGCAACACTCTGTTGTTGTGCACAAAATTGTTTAACATATTGTATAAAATTAACTTTAGACTGCATGAAAAAAATGTAGATGGAACATAGATGGTTTTTTGTTTAGATTTGGGCCCCATCCCCAACATACCTATATGCAAGTATTTCAAACTCTAAAATACTTCTGATCCCAAACAAGGGATATTTGCTCTGTAATGCCAAAACACCAGGATAGTTCTAAAGGCTAAACAGTATACTGTACATGGAATGCCTATCTCAAAACTTTACATGTGTCTCTCATTTATTCAAAATTTAGGTAAAATACATCTAGAAAAAAAAAAGTCACATCAGGAAAAGAAAAACATAAATATTTTAATACTGAATTTATTGGGGCAGCATGAGAGTAATACAAATTATCTTTGGCCTCTACAATTACAAAAGATGCTCACAGTGGTGGCCATGTGCTTCTAGACACTTATGAATAGGGCAAATGGTTGAAATGTGTGCAACTTTTATGAAAGACTCCATATATTTAAAAAGATGATTTCAAATTCAGAAAATCATGGTTTGCCTGCATGAAAGAAAATGGAGAATAATCCCACTATGGTATGGAGTCTCTCCTTCAAGTCACCATACTTAATGTCACCTAGCAGTCCAGACCTCTGCTCTTCCCTTCTGCTGTGAGTCCCACCCAATGTCACCAGCTACCTTCTGGAGGTGGCTGCTCCCACCTGACAGGGGCTGCCTTTCTGCAGCTTGTGTCTCCCCTGATCACACATAATCCCAAACCCACCCCAGTGTCTCCATCATTATTAACGGAAGGTGGTACTGTACCTGAGTACAGTTAATTCATCTGCCAAAGTTGCACTTAACTGGCTGTTCCATGAAACCCCTGATTGCTCTGGCAAAAACAAATCAGATCAGAGACCTGGTATTCTGGATTCTGAAGATGGTGAATCTGAAGATGGTGAGCCTGTGACTCCTGGCTCCATCATGCTATCAATAGTAAGGCCCTAAATTGAAAAGTGATTTTGGAGTTTTAAGGCATTTTCCTCAACTTTGTTTCATCTTATATCACCATAACCTCATATAAAAGGTGAAACATTCTCATTTTACAGATAGAAAAATATGAAGCTTCAGGGCAGTTAGACAGTTTAGTCACAGAGCCCCTGTGCAAAGACTTGAACCCAGGTCTCCTGACTCAGTATACTCTACAGCTCCACATCCGCTTCTTCT
Source organism: Ctenomys sociabilis (assembly GCA_004027165.1). Classification (NCBI taxonomy): domain Eukaryota; kingdom Metazoa; phylum Chordata; class Mammalia; order Rodentia; family Ctenomyidae; genus Ctenomys; species Ctenomys sociabilis. The sequence goes on along the minus strand of PVKA01003263.1, from coordinate 66,996 downwards.
CATTCTGCCTACCTTCACTTTCATTGGGAGACCTAATAAATTTTCACAGATCCACATAGAGTACAAATTTAAACTCATATAAAATTCACTCCTGTATACTGTCCAACCCCATCAACATAAATCTGCTAACAGACCCCAAAATCTATTTTTTAAGAAGGGGTCATTCATCCTAAAAACATTAAAATATTAGTTGGGCTCCTTCCTGTCCACTGAGATCACACTTGAAGACATAGCTACTCATGATCATACACTAGAAAAAATCAATTTGGAACAGTAGAACTTGGGTTCACAGTCCTGCATTTCTCTCTCAACTGTTCACACGATCTTCAGCAAGTTTCTGAAATTCTGGGTCTGATTTGTTTTTAGTCTCAAGAGACAAGGACAGCAATGGACAGTGCAAGCTTGACTTAAGAATCTCCTAGAAAGTCACCTTACCTGTGCTAGACCAGTGGTATCAAACTTCAGCGTGCATGAGAGCCTGTTAAAACACAGTTTGCAAGCCAAGCATCATAGCACATTCCTGTCATCCCAGCTCTGAGGGAGACTCAAACAAGAGGATCATGAGTTCAGTCCCAGTGTGGGTAACTTACTGGCTTTGTGAGATCCTGTCCCACAATATTAAAAAGGATAGGGATGTAGCTTAGTGTGAAGGCCCTAAACTCAAGTCTCCAGTTCTGCAAACAAAGAAACACAACTTGCTGGGCTGCCCAATCCTCAGAGTCTCTGATGCAGTAACTAGGTCTAGATGGAACCTGAGAATCTGCATTTCAAGTAGGGTTCACCAAGGGGGCTGGTACTCCGACTTTAAGCATCTCACTTGGAGAAACACTGTGCTGGAGCAGATCAAAGTGTCATGCAGACACAGCCTGAAGCCACTGGCCAAATCACCCAAGAATAGCTATGCGAAGCTACTAGCTGTCAACCAACAAAGCCAGCTAGAAAAGCAGAAGGCCCAGGAGCCATAATCTGGCTTCTTTCATACTCAGTGTCATGACTGCACCAGGGAAAGAAGGTTCCATGCCAGACAAACAATTTAGCTAAAAGTCTTCATCATTAAGACCTTCAGAAAGCTCTACAGAAGGCTCTCCAGTCTCCACTCCTGAAAATGTGCTGCCTTCTAAATAACCCCCGAAAGCCTGTGGGAGCAGCTAGACCAATACTTCAGTGAGATCCTGCTCCAGAATCTGATTGAGGCACTCAACTCATTGTCCAGCAGACCCTAGTGTGGTTTCTGCACCATAGGCATCTGGAGTCACCCCACTTCCTCCAACTTTCCCCACCTCCACCACCAAAACACATATTCCTAAAGACAATTAGGAAGATGCAATTAGGGCAATTGTTTGAGAAATAAATGGTTATAAAAGGTGGTGGACCTTTTACCTTAAAAGTTGGTGGGCTTTGCTTTTTGAAGAGAAAACAAATGCCCAGAAAATACATTAGCCTTCTTTTATGAAGGTAGTATGGACAGTATTTTCTCTTTTGTTTCTAGATATGAATACATAAAAATGTGATCAGACCTTGCCATCTATGTGGCTCTGTTTTTAGGAAGGCATTTGTTACATGTCTCTATTTTGCTGCAGCAAGATCCCACCATGTCATCAGTTTCCACTGTCTATCCACTGCCGGGCTCAGCTGGAATATTAAGCAGCCACCAGATTTTGAACTTTTCATTTCCTCACATATTTGGCCTCTCCACAATCAAGCTCTCTTTCTTTGTGCTTACAGATATATGTCAGACCTTGAAATCAACTTTCTTTGTTTTATCAAGACCTGGTGCATAGTGATTCTGATCTATCATTTTTACAACAGTCTCTTCCCTGCGGGCTCCAGGTCGTGATGGTGGCATTGCTACGATTTATGGTGGAGATTGTTGACGGAAAATGTATGCTCTTTTTGATTTTCCTTCTTTCCAACACCTGGTTCTTATTTCCCCAACTCTAGCTTCTGCCATTTGAAGCGTTATTTACCATTTGCTGAAATGCATGGGTCTATTTGGAGGGAGGATGTGTAAGGTGCATGTATTTTTACAGTTGGCTATGATTTTCCCTCTTATCAACACAATCTGATTTTTTTTATATTTTCTTATGCTGTTAGGGTCCTTGAATTCATATTCATTTCTTATTTGCCTTATCTGCCATGACATATTAGTTCTCCCAGAAAGAAAAAGAAAATGCAAGCGCATTAAGTCCCTCACAGAGGTCTGCAAATTGTGCCTGTGATTCCCACCATAGGTGGCTACCTCTCTTTCCAACCTTGATAGGTTATTTATTACTTACTGATGGCTTCTCTCCCCCAAAGTCCCAGAACAAGGCTAATTTTTCTTCAGTGTCTAAGAGCATTTCAAAATAACTTGGCAAAAAGGTACAGCTTATGAACCCTGATAGAAATCCACTTGCCAACATTGAAGAAAACTTTAATAGGCAGAGATGAGGCAAATAGAGATACTCACATGTGGAAATGTTTGATTTTCCAGACTAACTTATAGGTCTCCTGTCTAATGTAAATCATAAACCAATGGAGAATAGTTTTTTCCATCAGATATACCCAGAGATGTTAGGCATTGTGAATGTCTTGTCGATATTCATTTGTAGTTGTACTTTTGTTAATCTACATACTTTCCCAAGAGGCCAGCGGGTTTAAGATGTAATTAAATGGGATAAATATTTAACATCCTCCCACTTACCCTTCTACTCATTCCTGAAAACATGAGTTAACTTCTCCAATAACAATTTTAAGTGAAAAAAAAAAAACCTTGTAAAATAAGTCAATCATACATACTTTGTTAGAGACAGCTAATATCTCCTCTCCCAGCTTTCTCAGGGTAGTTCCTGCTGATGCCTGTGCTTCAGTGTAATTATCTTCTGCTCTGAAAACTGTGGCATGAATATCATGCCATCCTGCATGCAGTCTCCCCTTCTGTGAATCACAAAAGAGCCAGCTTCTTTTCTTATTTTCTATATCTTAGAGATGAGGAAACTGAAAAATAGAGCTGGTCCATAAATCCTGATAGTCTTTGCTCTTAACCTGCCAGCAAATTAGCAGTGACAGGAAGTAACATAGTGAACCTCCCTGTCTGGTCCTGGGATGGGATCTCTTTGTCCCCACTCCTTTGTCTTCTCATTCCTTCAAGCAGGAATAGAGAAGACAACCAGAGACGGCGCTCCAGGAGGTGCAGGGGCCACAGATACAGTGACTGGCTCCTGAGCCAGCCCCACTCGGCTTCGAGCCTCCTCTTGGATGGCATGAGGGCTGCTAGCATCCTGTTCCTTAAGCCATATCGACCCCTGCACCTCCCAAAAGTGCCCAGAAGTGTTTTGTATGCCAAAGTCTAAAACTCTTTGGAGCCAGACATCCAGGAAGGTAAATGTCAATAGCTTGTTCCAGTATCAGAACCAACCATTTCCACCAAAAATACTCCCTCTTACAGACCCTAGATTCCTGTCTATTCTGATAATTATTCATACCATTATCCAGAAGATTCCATGCTAATTCTATATTTAATTTTAGCTACAAGAAAATCTCCATGAAAGGCATATTTCAAAGAGAACACAGAGGGGGCCAGGGAGATGGCTTAGTGAAATAAGCACTTCCCTGGCAAGCACAAGGGCCCAAGTTCAACCCCAGGTCTGCAAACAAAAAAAGAAAAGAGAACATGGCTAGAGATAGGCAGCCACAGCCCTTACTTGCAAGAGTCTACTGTCCCTCTAATGTCATTCCAGAGCAAAGGACTCACCATAAAGGCTATCTTCTACCTTTCTATGAAATATCTCCCTTTTCTCTGGCCAAACCAGCTCCTTCTCTCTTCTTTATTTTATTGTACTCAATAATCACTATTGCACATATATCAATTTCTTTACTTACAGCCCCTCTCATCTGGATTATAATATATTGGGCAGAGGAACTGTGTTTGCCTTGCTCATTGATTATTCCCAGCCCCCAAGCTCCCAATAGAGGAGCTCCCAAATAACCTATCCTGACACGTTGTAGATACTCAATAAATGACTGGGTACATCAATGAAGAATGAACATTCTTCATACAGTGCAGCCACATGACTTTTGAATTACTTAACTTCTCTGAGAACGAAGAGATAACGTTTGGCTAACTACTGAAATCCTTCTGTAGTACCTAGCCAAAGCTTAACATGAAGGTAAGAATGAGTAACCTGGTGCCATGTCTGTGCCAGCCCTGAGCTTCTCGTGGCTATTCAACAGCACGTGTGTTCAGAGTCTCCCACCTGTGAAACTATGGCAGGAACCCTGGCTAAGCCATCATGTCTCCTATTGTGTTCTGGCTTTCCTTCTGAAATTTTCTGAGTTAGGAAAAAACCCAATTCTCTCTAATGTGACTCGGATGAGAAGCTACTAGAACTGACCCTGATTTTGACAAGGAAAGACAAAATGAAATTTGCCTTAGGGTTAGTACCATGTCTCTTGTAAGAGTTACTGTGCTTGAAGGGCTTTTTTATTTTTTATTTCATTTTTTTCTTCATCTATTTATTAGTACAGGGTCTTATTACACAGACAGGACTTGTAGTGAGTCTCCTGTTTTCAGCTTCCAAAGCGATGGGATTACAGGCACATGCCACCCCACCCAGTCTCAGTCACAGTCTCCCGGGGGGGACCAGCATGGCACTGAACCCCCCATGCATCTGCCTAAGCAGGCGTTTTAATCCACTGAGCCATCTGGCCAGCCCTAGGTTTTTTTTAATTTAAAAATTTGTATAATAAAAGACACATTGCCATTTATCACTCTCAAATACTCCACCTTGCTTTGAAAATACTTATCTCGTTGTTCTCGCCACTTATTAGCTTCTTTTCTATAATACAAAATGTAGTGTGTGTATTGTGTAACACACAGTGATTACATTCATCTTGGGAAACTGGTACATACATGTCTTCATGGTAATTATGTTGATTCCCCCTTCCTTTCCTTTCCCTCCTCAACTCCAGTATCCCTTCCATCTCCACAAAGCCTGCCTCCCTGTGTTGTATCATCATCCCTTATTTCACTCTTTAAATTATTCCTATTCTGGGTCTCTCACATAGGGAAAAACCATGCCTCACTTAACCTATAGCTGATGCATTTCATCCAGCCTCCCTTTTCCCATATCCTTCTTTAGGGCCAAGTAGTACTCGATGGTGCCCTCCACATTTTCTTATGCACTCATGTTAAGGAACACGTAAGCACTTCCACGGTTTAGTTTCAGCTATATGAGTTGTGCTGCCATGAACATTGGGTGTCACTGAGATAGGATGTCTTTCACTCTTTTTGGAAGATATACACAAAATGTATAGCTGAGTCTGGAATTGTTTACTAAATATGTCTATTCCTCCCTCTGGTATCTCTTTCACAATACTGGTAGCCTCTCACCCATTTCTAATCTGAGGAGCTAACCAACTCTTATTCCCTCTTCTTGGACTTAACATTATCAGACACTGAAGTACACTTTCAGGCTGAGTCTTGTCCTCTGGAACAAATCCATATCTGAGACTTCCTGTCAAAAAACATGAGAGGAGCCATAGTCCTTAGGATATCAAGTGCTAGATACACACACACACACACACACACACACACACACACACACGTGCATGTCAGGATGACTTTCAAATCAAGAAATACACAGTCAAATTTTGTGGTACTGAATTGGCCTCTTTCAACTGCTATTTCAGAAGGTTTTTGTTGTTGTTGCTTTTGGGTTTTGCCCATCCCTATGCTCTGTAGCCTCAGCTCCTTTCAGTGTTAACATTCCCCAAACAAAAAGGCTCTAGAAGAAGGTGAGAATGGTAAAGGAATCGTAACAGCAGCTACAAATATGAAGAAATACTCTATACAGGAACTATCACATGTTTTGCTTATAACATATATCATGTTTTTCATCTCGCAATACTAAGAGTAAGCTATTAATGTTCTTATCCCCACTTTTCAGATGGAGCAACTAAGGTTCTGAGACATTGCCAGCACCCAAGGTTCCACATGTATTGAGGAGCAAATAATCCTCTAATAAAGATCTCTGTAGCTCCTATGCCTTCCCCTTCCACTGGATCTTCTGGCTTTGGTCCCTTTATAATTCCTAATGGGAGGAGAATTCACACAAATATTTATGGAGACCTCAAGGCTATGAAACAATGGTTCAAATTTAAAAAGAAGTCTTTCTGCATCCTCGGGGGAACCTATGCAACCCCAGGAGCCATCAAGTAAGTGTAGCTGAAGTTATTGTTTTTGGCTTATGAGGTCCTGCATCTACACAGGTATTCCTACTCCTCTTAGGAATGTCTTACTTACAAGTCTGCTTTCTATTTTATCAGTCACTGGGTAGGTTTTCTGGAATGCTTATACAAGAAACATCTTTTTTTACAGGGTCTCACTACGCAGCCCAGACTCATTGTGATCCTCCTGTTTTCAGCCTCCCCAGCACTGGGATTACAGGTGTGCACCACCACACCCAGTCTCAATGGCCAGCTCAGTATGCCCGAGGGTGGGGCTAGCACAGCATGTGGTGCCTGAGATCAAACTCCGGTCTCTGCACTTGCCTAAGCAGGTGCTTAGTCTGCTAAGCTATCTCAGCAGCCCTAGGAAACATCTTTATTACTCTGACTCTCTACATGTCCTCTGATTATACTCAGGCATAAAATGATGAAATCAGGAAGGTAAGTACAGGCACCGTAAGGTTTCCTGACCTCCTAAGTAGTTTTTATTGACAAAATGATTTGCTATGTTAGTACTGACAAACTAAACTTTGTCTAAGTCTGGATGATTTTGACACATAGCCCTAGTATACTATAATGTATTGGAAATGGAAAGAATTGGTCTCTTGCACTATATTGTTAAATATGATTTAAAATATTACTCAAGAAGTTAACAAATTTCAAGTTAATGAAAGTTATGTTTAACTGTTAAAAATAAAAATCAAAGCCAAGTGTAGTGGTCCACATGCAGTAATCCCACCCTGTGGGAGCCTGAGGCAGGAGGATTGCCATGACCTTGAGGCCAGCCTGGGCTACATAGTGAGGTGGAGATCAGCCTGAACTGCATAGTGAGACACTCTCTCCAAAAAAGACAGAATTAGAAAACTAAGTAAGTTCAAAGATGCCCACATTTGGCACAGAACTAATGAGAATGTGATTCAAGTTCTGTCAGACTTGTTTATATATATATAAGTTTCATAATTCTAGAATAGCTACTCCAAGGTCTGTACACATACAAGTGTGTTTTCTCAATTATGGCTATATATTTGCATTACTTAGGGAAATTTTTAGGAATAATGATACTAGAAACTGACTCTTAGAAATTCTGAGCCTGAGATTGTCAGTCTAGATAGCAGCACTGGCTAAAAGCACCAGAGGGCTGGCAGGCTAGAAAACGCCATCATGGATAAAGCTCTCCTAAAGTTCAGGAACTCCTCCATCCTATTGCACCCTTGTAACTGCCTCCAGCCAAGGAAAACATTGGATTAGAATCTCCTATTGCCAGATTTATTTCTCATTTACTCCGACTGGTATGTTCTGTCCTTGCCTAATTTATTCACTTACTCTACCAGTGGTGTTCAAAGTATACTTAAGATACGGCAGCCAAAATTGTCTTGATGCTATGAAAATGCTAGTTTGCTGAATAATCATATAAAACATCACAGTAACCTTTTTCTTTGTAAGACACAGTATTCACTTCTGGTTTGATGACTAAGACAGAACAAGTAACTATAAATTCTCTGTCCTTACTTTGCAAGACAGGTTGTAATGTTTAATGTCTTGACATGATCAAAAAAAGACAACTATTCTACAACACAAGAAGGTTGGCACCACAACATTCTGTCGCCTAGCTATGGAACTTTTCACAAATCATGACCCCTGTCTGAAGCTAAGCTCATTCACCTAACATGCAACAGATTTCTTCCAACCAAAACAGTCGGTGACTCTAATATTCTTTCTCAACATTAAAAAAGTTCTACATCTAAAACAGGTGCTACGACATAGCTCACTGATGAAGTGCTAATGACTACACACAAGGCACTGGGCCCCATCCCCAGATTGGTCAGTCAGTCAATTCTCTCAGCAAAAGAACACTGTATAGTTTTTGGCCAAAGCAAAAGCACAGAATTCCTACATTTCATAATCAGAGAAAAATGACATTGGCTACATTTGAAATGTGTTCTGTGGATATGCTTTCAACATAGAAAAACTCAAAGGGCCAAGAAGATGGCTCACGGGAATAAGCGCTTCCCTGGCAAGCGCAAGGGCCTGAGTTCAATCCCCGGTTCGGTCAAAAAAAAAAAAAAAAGAAAAACTCAAGTACTATGTAGCAAATTAGAAAGTTAGTTACGAATTTGCATTTTCACTAAAGGAAAGACTTTATAGGCCAACAAAAGCACAGAAATTGAGGACACACTGGTGAAGCCCCTTGTTTATTCTCTTAAATACACATGAAACTTTTCCAGGAAAGAAATACAGCAATGTAGCTTTTGTTCAAAGATACCAACAGATGAATCAAAGCAATGCTGCTTGATCCAAGGCCCTATAACAATTTGGTGAGGAACCTTCATTCAAACCAATCCAAATTCTGATTGTGCTAGCCTCTTTGCAGAGACCTGTGATTCCTTTACCTGTGTACCCTCAAAGTATTTTTAATTCTAATTTTATCTGATTCCTTTACCTCCTTCACAGATTCTAAACTTCTAAAATGCTAGCCAAACCTTTACAAACTCCTGTAAGTCCTCTATCCTCGCATTGTGTTTTAACCTCTCCTCTGAGCCCCAGAGCAACTACCTCACAAACAGCAGCTTCCTAACACCAAACTCAACATATTCCCATCATGCCACTCCTCCTGCAGTGTTTACTTAGACAAAAAATTACCACCATCCACCCATCTGCACTGGCCAGAAAGCCAACTCTTCACCCATTCTGACTTACTCCATAATCAAACACTAAAGTATGGTATCATAAATACGTTGTGAACCATTTCACTTCTCCTGATTTCCATTACCTGTGGTCCAAAAAGCCAATCATTCTCTCCTGGATCCTGGAAGACCCTAAAATCCATCTCCAAGATCTATTTGTTGTACAACAGCCAGCATGATGTGTGAAAAGCATATATCCAATCATGGCACTCACCTACATAAAGCACATCAACAACTCCTTAGAACTCTCAAAATAAATACCCAAGTCATTAGGTCATAGTACAGCCTTTGTGATCCTGCTGAACTGGCCCCTCCACACTAAAACTGCATCAATTATCACAAATACATAACTGTCCCTATGAAAATGTGAAGATGAAAAAACAAAAGGCTCAAGAACATAAAAGAGAGAATCCCGGGACTGCCCCCCTATGTTCCTCTGCCAATCTGGTTTTGTTTGCCTGGCTAACTTCTCTGGCTCTCCATCCTTTCTCTCAAACACATTTGCTCTGCTTATAAATTCTCAGCACTAAAATCTAACCTCCCTGAAGCCTGCAGGAGCTCCTCAGGCTGAGCTGGGCACCACCACCTTCCCTTCAGCCAAACCCTGAACACTTCTCTTGCATCTTCATAGATGCCTGTTTCTATTCATTATCTTCCTTGGATATGCATCTCGAATAAAACTGACTACTCCTATGAACTAAAAAGTTAGAGAACAAAGCCATGCTATGACACCTTTTAAAGCATTGGCCCAAAAACTGCAATGGGCACTAAAATTCATCAGGATCTTGTTAAAATGTTAGCTCTGACTCTTAGTCCTGAGCTAAGGCCTGAGAATGTATATCTCTACAAGCTCCCAGGTGATGCTGATCCACACACAGTGCAGAGTGAGGCTTTAGAACTCCGTGATTGTGAGGCATAAGGAGGGAAATTGAGAACTGTTCTTGTAGAAATTAAGCAAAGAAAAAATAGTTCTGCTTCACCTCTTGTCTTGTCAAATATGCATGACAACTTGACAGCAAGCAGTTTCCTAAAGTGCTAGAGAGAAACAACCGTTGTTATAACCTTTCCCCAGTTGGACAGCCCACTTCTGGCTCTCCAGGTCCTTTGGGAAGTCCTAAATTGAAGCTGATTCCCTGGCTTCAGCTTGCTATAGGAGCTCAGAGCCTGCCTTTGTTCCCAACTCTGCCAATGGCCCAAATGTGCTCCCGTGTCATCTCTAGCAAGAACACAGACCACCACCACCCCACCCCTGCAACCCTGCCAAGACTTGGGGCCACACAATGGCACCATCCCTCTCCCTCCCTCCCTGTCCTAAAGCAGCAGCACGGCTGACTGCCATCCTGTGCACTCACTGCTCTGCAAACTGTCCCACCTCACTGATGGAGGTCCCACCCTGGTGGGTTGCCTCATTCTGGCCCACACACCTCTACTGACCCAGCATCCTTTGTGCGCTAGCTGTGCCTCACAGAGCTGACCGAAAGGCATTCTCGGTCTTGGTTACAATTTTTTTCTACCCGCAGAATTCTGAGATGCTACTGGGGATTTACAAGTTGTTTTAAGGCTTTTTAAAAGAAAAACTCATGGTATTTACATAGATATATAGGCCTATGTAAAGTGCTGTGTGGTTCTTTATAAAAGGTGCAGTACAAATGTTCTTGTATTACTAGAAGGATTATATAAAAGATGTTAAAACATATTCTAACCAAGCAGTGGTGTAGATGGCCACAGAATATAATGTATCCATTGTAAAGAAATCCCAGCAGAGACCTCTGAAATCTTACATTGATTGAGTTGTGCTGGACATGAAAACACATTGAAAATTTTCCAAATGGTAAAATATTAAATATACTCTTTTTTAAAATATTTACCAGTTAAACACTCAAGTACTGTAACTGGTTGACCTTTCACAGCAGCTTTTGTTCTACTTTTCCAAAAGCACCAAAAAGGGATTGTTTTCTTTTTGACATTTTTGTTTTGTCTTTGAGGAAAAAAAAAAAAAGAGCAGACTTATTTTGAGCATACAGTTCCCCCCTCTGCCTATGCAATAACATCATAATGGCAGAATAATCACGGTAAACAATGCCCTTGGGATTTAGCTGGCTACAGCAGGGGACTTTAGGAGCCAATTTCAGTGCTTTTCTTAACTACATCATTGCATTTTTGTCTGCCAGTGGATAAGAAGAGCCTCTTTTCAGAGCAGGTTGATGGAAAGTGCTAATTGTTGACATATTAGCTAATTGTTATGATTAGGCCTGAATTTCTTTTTTTTTTCATTCAAGAAGTCAAGATCTCAGCTGTGAAGTATGAAGATGCTTTATGACAACAACGCTATGAAAACATTCAAACAATGAGAAGCTAATCTCCAGGAGCATGCGATCCGGTGGCAACTAGACAGCCATGCCTTTAAAGAACAGACAACCCTCAGGGAAAAAAAAACATCCCAACTGCTGCATCCGCCCAATATTTCAGGCATAAGCGTTCTGGGGTTATCATTAATGATCTGTTTTTTTACAGATCCACTATGTCTTTGGAAAATTGAAGCCACTCCAAACCAAACAAACCATGTAAAAGCCATAATGGTCCTCTGGCAAGAGCAGCAGCTCGGAATCCACATGATGGGAAGCCACAGAGCGCCACACGTGGACATATCTGTCCTTGTTCAGAGTCGATGAGGGGCATCTGGAATTTAGGGTCATTTTCAGCTATTGCTCCACTTGAGAAAATACCAATTTATGAATACTAAATTGGGTACGTTCTCTAATATGTAGAGGAAAAAGAAGAGGAAGTAACAAACACAGCAAGAAACCAAATTGACAGGTTCTGTCCCTGGTTGTGGCCACGGAGTGAGTCATCGTCCTGCGCCTCATCCAGCTGACTCGTAGCTGTGAGCAGACACTTACTCTAAGAATAATCGTGCTTCATAAAAATATTACATGACTTAATTTCAATTTTAAAATAATGCAAGAATGGACATTGAAATATGATCCCATCTATCAGGATGTCTGCTTTATATTGTAGCAAAAGGACAAAATACAGACAAGACACCTTCTTAAATAATTCTTGCTTATAAATAATTTTCTATATAAATAACTACATCTTACAACACATCCATCAACCACTGACTTTACCTTTTCTTCCTATAGTTATATTCCTTTTAAACACTAAGTATAGGAAAATCAGTTTTTAAAAGCCAATCTTTTTTAGTTTGTAATAGTTTAACTGTTTTGAGTGAAATACCTGGCAGCCAGCTAGTGAGCCCAGTAGGGTCGTTTATATGATTAAATATGGTAATCAAACAGAGCCTGGCACCAATAAATGCTAGCTGCCAAAGCAGATAGAACCTTCCCATCCTCGCTCCTTGCAGGCCCCACCTCCCAGTGCCATTATACATTTCAGCTTGAGTTCTGGCAAAGGCGAGTGTTCAGACCATTGAGCCACAAAGCCAGAGTCTGAGACAGATGGCCACCGCCAGCCACAGAATATACCCATGGCTGCTAGCAGCAACCAGAAGCTAGAGGAGAGGCATGGAAGGGACTCTTAACAAGCTTCTGGAGGCAAACAATCCTGTAAACACCTCAACTTTGGCCTCCAGAATCGTAAAAAATTAAATTTCTGTTGCTTTAACCCACCCATTCATGGTCATTTGTCATAGGAATCCTCAAAGCTAATGTATTTATATATAAATGCTGCCTCACAGGTTGTGACAAGGGTCGTGTGGTGTATCAGAAAGCATAGGACAAGGCCCCTGCCAATCGGATGTTAGCTCCCTCTTCTCCCTTCTCTTTCTGTGCGGTGACAGTAAGGACAGTGTACGGTAGCTCTGGAGGACTCGGGCTGCTACTGGGCCCCCATAAAGGGCCAGGGCTACACAGGCCATCCTGGTAGCTCCCACCCCAGGGAGCATCAGGCCTCGCTCTGTGCACACCGGCCTGTCTGCGCAGACTTTGCTCTCCTACTGCTTCTGTGCCTGGCTCTGCCACATGGTGCTCCAGCTGACCAAGCTGCATGAGAAAAGCTGCCTCTCCAAACCAGGCTGGCATGCAAGGCCAGTCACTGGGATCTCATTGTCCAGGCTGGGCACCTCGAAGCACTCGCTGCCTGGGTGACAGTTGCCCTGCCTTTGCTGGCCCAGATCCACAACCCAAAGGATCCTCTGGATTCAGTGTCATTTTCTTTTTGAGTTGATCTATTCTCTATTTACTACCATTGTTAACTGACAGGCCAATGCCAATATTAAAATCTTGTTGCATAATTTCATTATCTTGCTTTCTTCTTTTACAGATAAGAAAACATATTATATACATTTAACTCCCCTTCTTTTCATTTTTACTTCCTCTGCAAGATGCATATGCCAATAGAAAGAAAAAGAAGAAACCATATTTTATTCAAGTCCTAAATCAATGACTAAGTAAAAATATGTCTATATACCAAAAGCACAGACACACACACACAGCCCCAGGAAAAAAAACTTGTTGAAAATATAATCTGCTGTCATTTCTTTTTAGAATTCCACCATCTCCACTGACTTAGTTCAGGAAGTCTAAGTGCAAGTAGACAAGCTAGATCATTCCAATGTGTTCTGCTTTCCTCTTTTTACCCCTAACCTTCTATCTCCATGAAGAGTAAAGCAGCAGTCACAACTCTTTGGCCCTATCCAATTCCTTGTCATACAGTCAGTAGCTACAGCAATGGCAAAGCCTTTTTACTTTCTTAGAATATAGGGTCTAAAAGTTGAGTGTGTCTTAAAAGCTTAATTATCTCTTTTGGTGAAAGAAACAAACACTCTGCCTTTCTTCCTTTTTAAGAAATTTCAGGCTTATACTTTAATAGGGGTACTAAAGATACAACCTGGGGGCTTTACAATGAGATGTACCTACAGCCCTTTTTTAAAATTTGAGACAGCCTTAGTAAGTTACTAAGTCACCCAGGATGGGCTTTAACTTACAGTCTTCCTGCCTCCACTGATTTACTCACTTGAGAGACCCACTACAGATAGACGAAAGGAACAATAGCAAAATATCCCCCTTAATGTGAGGGGCAGTAAGGCTCATGGTCTTACTTGCTGGAGCATTCTTGCTATCCTGAGTATAGATAATCTTCAACATTCAGGCCAAAAGGAAATTAGAGAGAGGAGTGTTATTGGCTAGTGGCTGTTTTATCTCATGATCTATGATAGGTGTTTTACATATGTTCTAGCATTTAATATTCCCAATACTTGGAAGAGGTAGATATTATTATTTCCATTTTATAAATCTGGTAACTGAGGCTTAAATAATGTGGGCCATCCATTTCTGGGCCATGAATAAATAAAACTGACACCTGCCTGCTTATAATTTCCCCTTCTGACCTGGAAAGGTGATCCAGGGGAAGGAATTCAGGAGCAAACAACAAACTGGACATGGTTGTTTATTTTTAGGTGCCCAAACAGCATTGAAGAGAGATAGCTTCATTATTAAGGACAGGGAGAAGGGGGGGGGAACCTTCATAGGCTTAAATCTGATTACAACACAAGTTAAATCCATGGAAACGTATCCTAATATCAAAAGAGAAGCTTTGCATGCACAAGTTTTGAAGGCTTTGAAACTCTAGTCATGGAACAGCAGGTGTGGGGCAGCCACACCCCCAGGGCTACAGACCGCCCAGTCTCTCCATAGCCCTTTCTTCCTTGTCTGCTCACAGAGGGAGGAAGCACAGAAAAGATTACGTGTCTTTTTTAAGATCAACTAAAGCATAAAAGTTCATATAAAACTTCGTATAAAAATCCCAAAATCTTTGCAAAAGTTTCTTGAAATAAAGGTCCTTTTGACACTATAGCTTGTCCATTGCTATCTTGATCTCATAGGATTATGGATGAGAAAGCCCTTTGGGCAGAGCACTGCTCTGAAACACATTCAAAGACTGTGAAGAGACAGTTTTTGTCCTTGGAGAGCTTGCAATCTAGTGGACAGGCACAGCAACCTATCAGAAAGCACCTACAATGGAATGCTCACCATCCTGGCAACAAATCTATCAGACAAGGGAAATCCGGGCATTTTGGGGAGATTAGAAGGAGGTGGGCTGGACTGAGATGGGCATGGAAGGATGAAAACCAGGATTTGAGGTGGGGGAAAATTATGGCAGGAGAAGACAAGTGAAATTGAACAGAGGGCTGTATAAATTTGGTATCCTTTCTATAGTAAGCAGAAAAGAAACTATTTTAAAAAACCAACAAATGCCAAGTTATTGTGACTGGGTCTGATTTCCAGGCCGACATGTCCCGTTCGTGTCTTGTCCTTAACTCATTTCTACCCTGGAGGGCTCCTAAAGAAAAATCTCTGGCATGGGGCAGTAAAAGCCTTATTTTACTTTCCACACATACATCTGCCTACCTTCCACAGCTGTTTTGCACAGAAATAAACAAGCTTTTGCTCCAAAATAAAATATAATTGGCACCCATGTCAATGTAGAAGTGAAAGTGCTAGAGAGCTGCTGGAAAGCACATGAATCTGAGACCTCCTAGTAAAAACCAGAACCCAGCTGCACAAGACACAGGGCACAAGATGAGTCTGGTAAATTTCCACAATCTACCTGGGAAAATGCTATTTGCTCATGCTCAAGAGACATAGCTCTCGGTAGGCTGTAACAGAACAAAATCCTTGGAAGCCTGCCTCCTGAACCAGAGATCTGTGGATACAATTATACACACAATGCACCCCAGGTCACAAAATTTTACGACTGCCTAGATCTGAACCAAAACAAGAAGGGTAATTCTGTGAAAATGAAAGCTGCCACTGGGTTTCTGGCATGGAAAATAAATGTCATCTATAAGTGATATGAAATTTTCTTTTTCTGTTTTAGTTATGGCCATGATGGGAAAGACCAGACCCTGTCAGTCACATAACCAGTTAACAACTGACTTCACCTAAGTCAACCACAGATTTGGGAGTTTCTGTAAGTCTTGGCTTCCAACCCAGTGTTCTCCTCCTTGCCCTCCTGGTATTACTGCATCTACCATCCCATCAAGAGTACTCCTCCCTAAACTTTATCCAATAGTGATAGCCAAAAGAGAGGTAGTAGAAGAGGCAAATAAACATCTATGGTTTCTTGTAAAATTAGCTTTTTTCTGATTCTGGGGATTGAATCTAGGGTCTCATTCTGAGCTACATCACCAGGACTTTTTTTCTTTTGAGACAGGATCTCATCAGACAACCCAGACTAGGATCAAGCCTACCATCCTCCTGTCTCAGCCTGCCTTATTGTTCACATTACATGCATGACCCACCAGGTCCAGCTGAAACTATCAATTTTTAAATGCCAAGAATGCCCATCAATTCCTTGGAATCAAAAACTATGTCTCCTATATCTTGGTCTGTGTAGTCTTCATTACAATACTTAAGATAAAGGCTCTCAAAATATGTATGAACAAACAAATATTTAGTATGAATAATGTGTTCCTCTTTATTTTACAATGAAATAAGAGCAAATTAATCAGCAAATATTATACCTTAAATATATGAAAAATGGTATAGCCACTGTGCAGAGAAGTATGGTAGTTTTTCTAAGGGTTAAACATAGAATTTCTATAAGATTCAACAATTCCACTTCTAGGTACATAGATGAGAGAACTAAAACAATATAGCCACACAAATCTTGTTGGCAAATGTTTACAGTAGCACTGATTATAATAATAAAAAGAAATTGCAAACAAAACAGTTCCCTCAACAGATGAGTGGATAAAAAATAGAATATAAGTGATGGAATTATGGAAAATTATTCAGCCATAAGGAGTAGAATCTTGATAGGTATCATAATATGGATGGCCCATCAAGGCATCATGCCAAATAAAAGAAGCTAGACCTTACAGAAATCATATAATGTTTGACCCACTCATCTGAAATGTCTAGAACAGACAAATCCATTGAGATAGAAAGGAGTTTCCAAGAGCTAGAGTGAGGAGGTGGATATTAGAAGGGATCATTAATAGGTAGAATATGGGAGGGACAAAAAAAGCTGGAATTAGATAATTATACAGTTGTTGTACAACCGTATAACATTGCAAATATACTAAAATCCACTAAGTTATATACTTTTAATGGGTGAACTTTAAGTATTCATCAAGTACATCTCAATTTAGAATTTTCCTCAATTTGAAAACATTCATAGAGAAGAAATTATATTTAGGATTTATGTTCAGTGCCTTAGATGTGATAAAAAAAAATCTTTAGTGTTCCATGCATTTTTCTTTGTCAGGAAAAACTAGAAAATGTCAGATTCTTACAGAATTCTGTGGGTCCTTTAACTCTTAGCTTATTTGTTACCTAAATAGCAAAATAAAACACTTTCTTTTGACTGACCTTATCAGATACAAAAGTTACATTTCTTTTTACATAGGTCTTGCTTTATCTTGCTTTCTCTAACTTTCAGCAGAAAAGTATAAAATGAGATATAAAAAGTAAAGCCATATTAATATGCTAATCCGTAAAAGGCTCAAGTCAACAGCTTCTGACATTACCAGTCCTATGGATAACCCACTACTATTATGGACTACTGGACTATACTGGAATATTTTGCTAAATTCATACACCTACAAGATTTAAATAACAATGGAATATCCTTCTCTGACAAAACAAAACAAAAAAAAAGGGAATACAAATTAAGGCCATTTTGTATCTGTATATTCAAAATAGTTAGGATAGATATACAGCTACTTTCTCTTAATTCAGTGAATAGAAAGATTTCTTCCAATAGTGTTTGTGGACAGGATATCAGGTCTGTGTCTTGTATAATGAATAACCACTAAGATGACAATATGCAATGTGTTAATTATTGAAACTGTCCTACTAATTGGTTTTGAAACTGTCTCATTGCTATTTGTTTCTCAATAAAATTATTTAAAAAAAAAAAAAAAACACTTTTTAAAATGGACAGGGATGCACTTCAGTGTGAAGGCCCTAAATTCAATATCTAGTACTAGAGAAAAACAGATGACTTTTTTACAAGTATGGCTGTTCGTTTTTCCCTTCTTTTGCTTCTCTTTATTATTTAAATAACACTCTCTGCATGCGGCAGAGTGTAAGCTAATATTCGAGTCAGTTTCTACTACTAATAATGACTAACATTTATCAAACATTTACTATGTACTACTGTCAATGTTCAAAGTTCTTTATAAGTAATGACTCCTAAAAGGATTAAAAGCAACCCTACAAGCTATTTTTCTTGTGTCTATTTTGTATCAGAGGAAACAGAGGCTCAGTTTTCCAAGACCAAGTAGTTAGATAAAGATGAAGCAGGATCCAAGCCCAAGCAAGCATCCTGGGTCTAGCAGGAGCTCTCAATACTATTCAGTGTCACTTTTAATGCAATCAGGAAAAAGGTTAGCAGAGTAGAAAATGCTTGATGAGTTACTAAAGGGCCAAATCCAGAGATTTGGGCTAAATCATATCAGACACACCTTCTATAAGCCAGAGACCTCCACTGGCTGCTGTCCTGCAGGCTTCTTCTAGAGATAGGTAAAATGAGAATATGGGGGGCCCTGTCCTTAAGCCTCTGACCCCTCCAGATCTTCATCATTCCACAACTAAGTCAGTAAAAGGCAAAAGATTTATATGATCTAAAGAGTAGCCAGAGTCATGACTAAGTCACTAGAAAACTCAAGAAATGTTCAGATACACATATTCCATCCTTAGTACAGTGTGTGCAACAGGAATTGGAATTTACAACATTTTGTAGAAAACAACTAGGAACTTGTAAATAAAATGACTGATATAACCTCAGAAGCTAAAGGACAAAGCTAGCTATGGGGCACTTTTTTAATGCAAAAAAAACCAGGTAATTCTACTCACTCTCCCTAAAATGCCAGAAACTATTCCTTAACTATTTTTTTTCTTCCTGAAATTCAATTCCATTGTAACTCATTCAATTTTCAACAAATAAATATCGAAAGTATTCTTATGTGTCAGGCAGTTTTGAAGCACTAAGGATACAATAGGAAATAAAGACAGCTATAATTTCAGCACTCTGAGAGGCTCAGGCAGGAAGATCACAAGCTGCCCACCAACTTGGACAACTTAGTTACTAGTGTGTCAAAATTGTAAAAATTCTAAAAGGCTAAAGATGTAGCTCAGGGCCACCACTCTGGGTTCAATACTCATTCTTCACTCCCCCCAGGGGAGGCTGACTCTCACTTTAGGAGGACAGAGATGAGATATGCAAATGAAGAAACTAATAAGCAAGATAGTTTCAGATAATAAGGGCTACAAGGAAAAGAAAGCAGCAGGCACGATGTGATGGAAACTGGTCGCTTTGATATCTGCTAAAACCTAACCCATCACACAGCAGAGGTTTTTGGACTGTTTTGTTCACTATATCCCAAGTGCTAAGAAGAACATTCAATAAATAGTACACAAATAAATCAATGATACACAGTGCTCTCTACACTGCGTCTGAGACTGATAGCAATCACCAAGCAGTTCTTACTCGCTCCTAGCTCCTAGCTAGACTACACAAATCAGTTTGCTAGAGCATCAATAATAAAATTCTACAGACTGAGTGGTCTAACCAACAAAGTACTACTTTGTCACAATTCTAAAAGTCCAAGATCAAGGTGCTACAGACGTGGCTTCTTCCAAGGCCTTTCTCTTTGGCTTCTTCTGAGACCTCTCTCCTCAGCTTGCTTGGTCTTATCTTCAGCTGCCTCAATGGTCTCATTTTAACTTCATTCCATTTTCAAAGACTCCATCTCCAAAAGCAGTCACATGAGGGAGGGCCCTCAACATATGAATTTACATTTTCCTGCAGCCCTTACTTTTTGGTGGAAACCACGTACACAATATATCCAGTGGGGTTCAGAGTAACATGTGGCCTTCCTGGTTTGATCCATAAAACTTTTATACATCATCTCCTATATTATTCTCCAATCTGCAGGCAGGATGCTGTCCCCAAGATGCTACTGCAAGGCACACAGTAAAAATGATGAGGCTAAAAGTAGTCTGAGTCCCTGAAAATGGCAGAGCTGAACCTCACCATACACACACACACACACACACACACACACACACACAGATTCATGGCTGCATTTGACTATTAGATGAGAGAAAATAAATACATATTGAAATGTATAGCAGTCAGCCTACCTTAACCAATACAAACTCCATTACACTTTCAAATTACTGTTGTTTTCCCCTGTAGCCTTCTGTTACTTGAATTTAAAAGTTCTAACTATTTTTTAATATTTCCTCACAAGGCAGGGAATTCGTAACTTTTAACAGTTCTTTCTGCCTAATTATTCTCACTCTAAGATACAGGTAAAAAGATCCAAAATCAGACAGGTCTTAAGTTTCATTCTATTAACAGATTACCACATAACAGATTAAGGTTTTAACATACAATTTATCCTGGGATGATGCGAGAACATAAAAAACTATAGACTCCCTACATTCTTAAACCTACTTTTCCAACCTTACTAAAACTTGGCCTCCATGGGCAAACTCCTAGTTGCCAGCTGCTGCTGTGGTTCATAGGCTAAAAATAACAGGGCACCTAGGAGTAGCTAGACAGGCAAGATCTGGACTGCAGGGCTCCCCAGACCAGGAACAACAAACAAGGTGAAGGAGGTAAAGAAGGGGAGGTACCATTCTTCACTGCAGTGATCCCAAGAGCAATGGGGAATCCAAAAATAAACATTGGTTGACTCCAGTGCCCTTGACCAAGTATGCAAAGTCACTGAATAACAGAGCTAGCTAATCTAAATGCCAATCTAAATTTCTTCTGAGCTGCAGTTGCAGGAGGCCAGCTCTTTAACTTCTAAATAAGTTTAACAGAAGAAATAGCATGATTTTATATCAGTTATATTAGTAAGAGATATATATGACCAATTTTTTATTTTTTTATTTTATTTTATTTTTGTTGGTACCAGGGATTGAACTCAAAACCTTGTGCTTTCCAGGAAGGCATTTATGCCGCTGACCTAGCTCCCCAGTCCCAATCAATTTCAAATTGTCTAAATTTTCTTTCAGGGGTCATTGAAATATAACTCAGAGCTTGGATGATAAAATACAGCCAGTATGTCATCCTTCCTCCCTTCATTCCTTCCTTCCTTGATTTTACACCATTCTTAATTCCTATTCTTTCCTAATATGTGCCAGGCACTCCTCTAAGGTTTGGGATATATGACTGGTAAAATGTAGTTCTTTCCCTCAAAGATGTCTCCATCCTGGGTTTGGTGAATGAATGGAAAAGTAAAACATGGACTTAAAATGTGGTCATTGTTTTAGTGGAATTCTGGCAAGGAAGGCCAAGAAGAAAATGACCAATTCCCCCACCAGTGGATGATGAAAATAAAAGTACTAGCAACACCCACAAATCAGTATCTAGTATTATATAGGCCTCTTTGTTATGAAAGAAATATGTTTTTATAACACCACTGTATTCTCAAAAGTACAAGGAAAACTGGTATTGACGTAACTATAGGAAGTCCTAGACATCCTTACTGCCCTTTCTGACTTTGCGTATTTGTCCTATGAAAATGTGTCACAAGTATATGAAGTGCCAGCCGGCGGTATAGCTCAGCGGACTAAGCGCTTGCTTAGGGTAAGCGCAGGGACCAGTGTTCGATCCTTGGTTCCCCAAGCCGCATCAGCCCCGCCTTCGGGTGCGCTGAGCCGACGATGCAATCCGGGCGTGGTGGCACGCGCCTGTAATCCCAGCACGTGGGAGGCAGAAAGCAGGAAGATCACTATGAATGTGGGCTGCATGCATAGTGAGACCCTGCACCAAAACAAAAAAGTATATGAAGTGCCATTTCTCTATCATTATCTCCAGCTAAATCTGTTTCCAAGATTCTTACCAAAATACTAAAGCCCAAATCCCTTACTATATGACCCCATTTCTAAGACATCTAATCTTGCACTCATTAGACACACTGTGTATGTCTTGGAAGATCATCTATGGAAACAATTCACCACTAATCTCCTTCCGACTGTATAACCAATGTCTTCGCCTTAGCTGACTGGTACTTTAATTGCAGTAGTGCTAAGTGATCTTGAAAATAATTTCTTAAAAACAAAATATAAACACAGATAAAGTCATGAATATCAGCGGTAAAACACCTTAAACCACATATATGTTTTCACTTTAGTTTACTTTTTTTTTTTTTTGATGGAACCAGGGATTGAACTCAGGCCCTTGCACTTGCCAGGCAAGTGCTTATTCTACTGAGCTATCTCTCTGGCCCTCTTTAGTTTACATTTTTACTAGACCTACAGCAACTATCTTTTGCAATTGGGGAAATGAGAATTGTAATTGCTTTTGGTTATTGAATATAGAAGTTCTTTACACTCCCTTATAGGAATAACCAGTTGCCAAGTTGAGAATACTACATGAAATAGTCTTCTCCCCATTTCACTTTATTCAGGTGCTCAGCTACAGCTAGCCGTTATCACTCCTGGTCTAGGAATGATGAGGATTCATGTCCAGGGGGGAGCTGGACAGAAGCCAGCACATTAATTTCATGTAATTCAGCTGAATGATTTTATTCCCCCCCCCCAAGGCTGACTCAGGGCTCACAGCCAACAGATAGTGGTAGGGATAGTAATGTTTCAAGTAAGACCCTTCACATCTACTGACTTGGGGCTGAGAAAGATTTTCAAAGATCTTTGTCAAAGGTGAACTAAAGGTGAATCAAATTGCCCATAACAAATAGTTCAAGAAAACTTTCAGAATTTGAGTCACAAGGCAACTGAATAAAATTATTGAAAGGAGCTGTGGTAAACCAGGGATCTCTGCCTCCTGGTAGTCACACCCTCGTGTGATGCCCTCCCATTGAGTGTAGGCTGGGCTCTGTGACTCACTTCTAACAAGGAGAACAAAAAGAAGTGACCTATATGGTTCAGAGACAAGGTCATAAAAGGGGCGCCTCCTTCACTACCTCTGAGGGAAGCCAGGTCTTGGGAGCTCAAGGCAGACTCCCGCCAGGCAAGAACTAAGGGCTTCAAGCACAGCCTCTCATGAATAGAGTGGAAGCAGGTGTTCTCCAGGCTTGAGGAGACTGTAGCCTAGAAACACTAGGCACCACAGCCTTATGAAAAACCCCAAATCAGAATTACCCTGCTCTGCCAATTTCCAGAATCCTGGTCCATGGGGGAACAAAAACATAATGAATGTGTATTCCTTTAAGCTAACTTTGGAGGAAATAGGTTACAACATAATAATTAATACAGGAGCTAAAATGTGCCCACTCCTAGGATGTAGCATAAGAAGTGCAAAAAAAAAATGTGCTCATATCTACACAATTACTGGACCAACTAACTACACCAGGCCTAAAATGCTGTGGGCCCTACCTTTGGTGACTCATGGAGCACGGCTGGAGTGTCCTAAGGGTCACAAACAGCAAGGGGGTCTGCTCCCTTTTCAGAGATCCATTTTCCTTCCTCTTAAGAGCTAACCACCCCACTGTCAAAAACAGGCTCTTAAGGTCTCTAAAAGCAGGCCAACTATTGAACTCCAATCTCAGCTAGAAAAAAAAGAGGCATTTCATGGACTGTGATCACCCCCCCCACCTCCACCTCCACCTCCACCTTCACAGTTCTCCCAAAGTTTAAATAGAAGCATTCCACTCTCTCCTCTTAAAATTAAGTGTTCTCAAAAAGCAGACACTGGAGCATAAAATATATTTTGTATCTCAACAGTTTGAATACCAGCAATCTGCCTTAAAGAGACAGGCAACCTGAAGCTTTTCAGCCCAAACAAGGCACCAGTTACCAGAGGCAGACAATATATCATGTTAAGCATCAACTGTATTGGTCATACCACCGTGGATTCTCAAAGTATTAGCACTAAGTAGTGCCTTCTCTTATACTCATGATAAACATCTGCATGTCATTAAAAAGTTGCACCCAGGTAGAGCCAATTCCTGTTTATTCTGCTCAGCTACAGGTTCCTTAGAAACTCAGACTTTTTCTTTAACACAGTCCACTGAACCAAATGATCATATACATAATTCCTCCATCATTGTAAGCAGCAGCGTCATGCAGCTTCTGGGACAATAGTTCTATTTTTTGACAAATAATGCTATTTTGACTAGGAAAGCCTTTCCTTAGCCAAATGTAAAAACAAAGAGATATGCTCCTACAGCTGGACTATTGTGAAAAGAAGTTATAAGCTGAAGAAATGAAGTCATAAACTGGTCACACAAATACACATTTCCAGCAACAGGGTTTTTAAAAAGATTTTTTAAAATAATTCCTACCTGTGTTGACTCCTTTTGTGCTATTTGCAATTTAACATCAGAAAATAATCATTCCCAATGGTTCTCCCTGCTATGAATCACCACAGTGAATGATTCTACCACTCACAGCAAATCAGAGAGTGGTTCGGAATGGCTTTCTTTCCTGCTCCAATAAACTATGACTAGGCATTCAGCAGATTTTTCTTTTGTTTCTTATTATTTTGCAGCATCGAGGAAAAAAATTTGAAAAATTAGAGAAATAACTGAATGGGCCACTACCTTCAAAACTTATTTAGTCTTGCTCATTTATGTCAGGCCTATTATAATTCACTCCACCCTGCTGTTTTCTTGCCATGGTTTCCCATATCGTGGAACCTTCACCACTAGATACCCATTCTCTGTTACGACCCAAGGCACAACTTACCTTTCACAGAAAACTCTTTAAGTGACAACTGCCAAAATGGATGCATGTCATAAAACAAAAATATTTCACCAGTCTTTTGTTCTGGAAATAATTGACACAAATCTCCCTTGTTGCATTAATTTTGTATCACTATCCAGCAAGTATCTCAACACCCACTTAGCCATTCTGGGTCCCAGCCCAGAAAGTTGAATTACATGAAATAACAATGAGGCCCTTTGACAGTTTTCAACATGCTGCTTTGATTAATAGGTTCTTTTTATTGTATACTTTTCCTACTCAGGAGTCTAAAGTGATTAGTTACAAAGAACAGCACTACAATTCTGTTTATCCTTCTACTCTCATCAATGCTTCAACTTTGGGTAGGGGACCAATAAAGAGTCCCTTGTCAAATCTAGAAAGCACTATATCTGCTACTTTCACACTGTACTTTATAATTCATAAACCATTTTCATATACACTATTTCAGATCATCCTCACAAAAAACCTTTCATCATCTTTTAGGCTACAAATTTACTAACATAAATGCCCAAGATCACACTAAGCTAGATTGGAAACGAGGTCTACAGTACACATATATGACAGATTAAATGGGATTTTATATGCTGGTCTGGAATCTACACTACTACTACTTCCAATATTACTTCTAAGAGAAAATATTTTCTGAGCTCTAATTAACTGACTTGTAAAAGAACTTCTGGAATATAACTACATCATAAATTCAGAACTACATGTGTTACATATTTCCAAATAAAGCTTTCATACAGGACAATGTGACCTTTGTATTCTATCCCTAAATGCCAAGTAAATCATACAAACCGAAAAGTCCCACCAAAGGGTACTGAGATGCCCATGTTTTGCATGACTGTCAACTAATACTCACGGCAGTAGATTTCCCTTTATATATTCCATTTGATGTGTAACTGATTTTTATGACCTAAAATTGGCTGACCACTTTCCTTTATTTGTGTTTAAGAATCAGTAAAAACAAAATCACTTATAAGTACTAATCTTACCAGTAGAATGTGATAGTCCTAGAAAAAAAAAATATCTTTTTTCTTTCAAAGCCAAAGTGTGAGGTCAGTTAGATGGCTCAGTGGAGTAAGGGCTTCCCTGGCAAGCACAAGGGCCTGAGTTCAAAGCCAAAGTGTGAGTAAAGCAAGAAAGAAAATGTCAAAAACGAGTGGCTAGGGAAACCCAAGTTTTCTTAGTCTTCTCTCAGTCCCAGGAAATCTGCCACTAGATTCTTTCTGCTAGAATCCCCTGAGCCTTCAGGAACCCTGTTTTCTTTAGAGTACCACCCTCAAATAACATTTGTGCAACACATTTTGCCCTTTCAGAACTCTGTATTTATACTAATGCATAACCTAACCTAGGTGGGTCCAGTCTCAGAAAATAATTTGCAACATGCAAAAGTTTTGATATTTCTTCATGATGTTATACCAAAAATGGAAAAATAAATGGCAAACTGAAAGTTCAACATTAAGAAAGTGGCAGGTAACATCAACAACATGTCGTGCATCTATTTAAAGTGATGGCTACAAAAGTCATACAGCAGCTCTAAAAATCTTATATTAATTTAGAGAAACAACAAACTATGCACATTATGGTTACAAATACATAAAAATTTCATGAGACAAGTCAACACGTTGCTTAGAGGCAGTGGAACTATTGTTTTTTTCTTCACTTCTTTATTTTCCAATATTCTCTCTGGCATGCATGTATTACATTTATAGCAAAGGGTTATCTAAAATCTAGAGTCTAATAACTTACAAAGAACTCCCGTAAGTCAATAAGAAAAATATAAATAATTCTAATAAAGGTAGTAAGGAAATATGTCCATTCAGAAAAGAAAAATCCAAATGACAACAAAAGCTCAGCACAATAAGCATCCGCCTGGCAAGCGCAAGGACCACTGCACGCTGCACTGACCCTGTGCCACACCAGCCACTGAAGCCAGGCATGGTGTCACATGCCTATAATCCCAGCACTGGGGAGGCTGAGAGGGGAGGATCACTATAAGTCTGAGCTGCAAAGTGAAACCCTGTACCAAAAAAATAAATACTTTTTTAAAAAAGGAAGAAGACATACAATCTTCTCTAGCAATCAGAGAAATTTAAATTAAAATAATAAAGTATAATTCCACACCATAACATTAACAAAAATATTAACATTGTATACTGCTTGTAATGAAGGCATATCAATATTGGAACTTGAATATGTAACTGTTATTAACAGTCATCTTGGAGAAAAAAACTAATAACATCTAATGAGGCTAGAAGATGTATAAATACAGTGGCTAAACAGTGCTCATTGCAGTACTGCTAATCGCAGTTTAAAAAATGAAAATCTGCCAGCAAGATAGCTCAGCAGACTAAGCCTCTGCTTCGACAAACTCAGGAACCAGGGTTCGATCCCCCAGTCCCACATGCGACACTGGCCTCACCCCCGGGCATGCTGAGCCAGTGACCAAGTCTGGGCAAGGTGGAGCACATCTGTGCTGAGGAGGCTGAAAACAGAAGGATCACCTGAGTCCAAGCTGGACATTGAGATCCTGTTCCAAGCACATTAAAAAAAAAAAAAAAAAATCACCCCATATATCCATTGATTATGAAACAATTGAAATAATCAACCATGCTATTATCAGACAACAGAATATTATAAAACAATAAAAATGAATAGATTTGACCTATATGGAACATCATAGATAAATCACAAAAGCATAATGGAGAGTAAAAAATAAGCTCAAAATAATATAAACAGTTGGTCCCATTTAAATGGCTTGAAAATATGTAAAATGAAGGTGTATCATGGCAAAGTCCACTGTGGCAGTGGCACAAAAACATGCACAAAATAGCTGAGCATCGAGTGTATGACAAGAAGCCCCAGCAAGAGAGAAGCTAATAGAACGCAGAGGGTGGTATTCCAGAAGACGTCACATCTAATGTGTAATGTCACACACACACACACCATCTGAATGAGATTAGCAAGTCAGTCTCAGTTTTGGTTTGGTTTTTTTTTTTACATTCAGCATAAAATATGACAATGAGCACCTATATTCAGATTAACAAACATCACCTTCTGAGAACCTAGAAGCTCATCTCTCTAAATGAAGTAAACAGGGGATTTTAAACAAAGCCAGCAGCACTTAGAACTGGTACACATTCATAGAAGACATTCAGCCTAATATTTTTCTGCAACCTCTTGGGTCCTGCTTTCACTTATTCTGTAGTGTGACCTATCAGAAATACTGTCCCAGCCTCTGTACTTGGCTAAGGAAGTGGGACGGGGAGAGAAGAGATTACAGTTTACTGTGGTGGGGAGCACACTGTCAAAAACACATCATCACAAAGCACTTTGGCCATGTATTACGGCCTAGCCACACAGCAACGTGCCTCTGGCACCACAGCTTAACTTTGCCTCCTGAGAGAGACTGATTTATCCAGAAGACTTGGAGATTATCAGTGCCTTCAGAAAGCCTCAGCCTCGGAATGACTGGGGACTTTAGTGTTGGGTGTAGGAGGAGCCCTCTTCAACCCTGTGTGGGCCATGCCCACGCAGTGCACTGCTCTGCCATGGAGGAAGGATAGCCGCTCGGACAGAGGTGACAGTCTAAGTCCCTGCCCATTCTCAGAGACAATGGTTATTCTTTTGTTCCAGCAGAGGGTGCAACCTGGCAGACAACCCCACAAGCAAAGATAACCAGCACCAGGGATCCGTGGCTGACACAGCCCTGGCCCATCTGCTCCACCTTCTTGGGTCGATACCTTGCCACCATATGCCTGTGCTGTCTCCAAACACCAGAGCAGGAAGTTCATCCATTCAGACTTCAAGTCCGAACCACAGAAGACTTCGGTATTGACAGATCGCGTATTTTATTCTACGAGGCCCTTGAAAACATCTTTAAAGAACAAGAAGCCCCAGAAAGGTCAAGGCCCATGACACTAAAATGTGTTTTGTTTGGGCTTTTAGTCATGTCGCTTGCCTCTGCAGGCTAATTCGGCATGTAGAACATATGATACTGAAAGATTGTTCCCCCTCCTTCCGGCATCCCTTAGGAGCTCTTCAGACTCTGACTTAGGATGTGCTTCACTCAAGGCAGCTGATTTATTCTTGTGTGAAGGGAGCGAACTGGACAGAAAGTGGACAGCTAACTCCGTTCCTACATAGATGTGCGGGTGTTTTTAGGACTAAACGAAAGAAAGAGCCTGAGTCTGTTCCCAATGCTGCCTTCCTGTCTAGCGACTGATCAGAGGGACTAGCAGCTATTGCCACTGTCCCCAGGAACGTCAAGTGCAGACTGCCAGGCCTCCAGAACAGTTTTATTCTTTCGCTCTCCCTTCTTTCTTTCAAAAATGGTCCAGCAAAACAATAGACTGTGGAGATCCCATATAAAATAAATTCTTCATTAAAAGTGCACCATACTGCATTCAATACATCTTACCAGGGAATAAATGAATTATCTTAAAAGAAAGACAGAGCTGGGTGTGGTAGCTCATGCCTATAATTCCAGACCTCAAGAGGCTGAGGCAGGAGTACCTCCTTGAGTTTGAGGTCATAATCACTACATAGTGGGTTCAAGGCCACCCTAAACTACAAAGTGAGACCCTGACTCAAAAAAAGAAAAAATATGAAAAAAAAGAAAGACAACCTGTTTCAATAAAGGGAAATGATTAGCAGCATTATAAAACAAAAAATGGAAGAAATACCATAAATTGCAATGATCCTGTCCATAGATACTTCATTTACTTGCCTGGCAGGAGCAGGGTCCTGAGTCCAATCCCCAGTACCAGAAAAAAAAGATACTTAATTTAAGTTGATTTCAATTACAAAGGCAACTAAAATGTACAAAAAAATTCTCTTATAATCATAGGACAAACTGTTATGTATATAAAACAGCCAGGAAAGGGCTGGTCAAATAGCTCAGCAAATTAAAGAACCTGCAAGCAGGCACAGAGGTTCGATCCCCCAGGCCTGCGTTGCCGGCCTCACTCCCTGGGCCTGCTGAGATGGCAATTGAGACTGGGCGTGGTGAAGCACACCTGTTTTCCCAGCTCTTAGGAGGCTACACACAGAAGAATCACTATGAATCTGATCTACGTAGTGTGACCTTGTAGACCCTGAACTAAATACATTAAAAAAAAGAAGAAGAAGAAGAATGACAAAGTAGGGGCAGTTCAAAGTCTGCATAAAAAGCATAATTTATAATGCTTATTGGAATATAAAACACAGATGATAGATAGACAGACAGACAGATAGATAGATTCCCAAATTTTATCATATACCTAAAATCCCACAATCCAAATTTCTTCAGTAGGTCTTACCTTACACAAATGATAATTTAGGGTTCTCTAAATCTATTTCAGTGAGAGTTCCATGAAAAAAAAAGGGCATGGCCCATTAAGACAAATGAAACAACTGTTTTCACCTGGGTTATCAGACTACTTGCTAAATTCTCCATTCTTCCCTCTGAACACTGAAAGGGTCCACACAATAAGGTTCAATATAAGGAATTCTTCCTCGCTACTTATGAGTTTTACCTCCCTTCAGAATCATAGTCCTTCAGGCACCCACCAACCCTGGAGATCACATGTGAGCACGCCAAAGAGCCCATCTCCAAGAGAAACTGACATTCAAAGGCCCTCTGTTCAGGCACACACACTCTGCTAGAAGTGTTTATTCATGCTAACTCTGAGAAACAGGGGCACAGGAGAGTGATTGGAGCACAGGCAGGATGCAGGGATGGCTTTTACACGCCTCTCTTTCTGAGCGTCTCACCCATACTGTGCTCACCACCACCCTATTAGGTACACACACTGCCCCTGCTGGATAGAGGAAGAAAGAAAACTCACTACATTGGGCAGAGCCAACTGAGGTTGTACAGAAAGGCAGGGGACACAGGGTCTGTGCCCTTTGAGGGCAGGACTACACTTCCATTGAGAGTCTCCATGGCCAGCACACAGTAGGGCTAGCATAGGCATTTGTTGAGTTGAATCTCACTGTAAGGTTTGCCCTCTTCAGTCAATCCCATACACTCTGCAGAATGCCACCAGGAAGCCAATATGCAGCATGTGCCAGCCCAGTATGGAAAACTGAGTCGTTTCATTTGAGCCTTCTACAGCTCTGTTCTCTCCCTCCTTTACTATCTTGTTCTCACCATTACCTCCAGCTGGGCCTGGCCACCACCAGTTCACTCTCCAGATGGAGCTGACAGTCTTGATGGTGTCCAAGGATGCTTGTCTTTTGCACTCCCCAAAGGAGCTGGTTCACAAGGATACAGTGAACCAACTGTGACTTCCAGTTCGGAAACAGGTACTATGCAGACCCCAAGATGTCCTAGCTCTACACTGACAGCACTGTCCCAACCGCTGCTCCAGCTTACAAGAGAACAATTGAGAGTGGAGCACTAGCTGGGTTGGATTTGAGGCAAAGGGTTTGTATGTGCCTAAAGCGTACACCACAGGTAGTTACTGGAAACAAATGTAAGAGTTTGTGTACTCTAACCTGGGGCTGAGGAGAAATTAGAAAAATCTGTCAAGCCCTGGTGTACCTGACACACTACTAGTACCCAGGAAAGCTTTTAAGAGGAAAAGACACAAAGGCTGTGCAAAGAGGTCCCTGGCAGGGTGCCCAGCAGCACAGCCTAGACACCATCCAGCCTTCACCACAGGACCTTGTACTGCAGCTTTCTGTGGTTGGGCATCCAAGGGAGGACTTACTTTGTCTCACTAAGGACCAACCAAGTTTTAAAATAGCAATGCAATGGTTACAGCCACAGTTTGCTAACATGAAGGTACCATAAAGTTTTTTTGCCTATTCCACACCTATGGAGTATGCTGAGTACATTTTTACTTCCCCAGTTTTGCAAGTGGGCAGAGGAGCCTGGGGCTTAATGACATGTCCGTGTCTGTCGAGCCAGTTACCAACCTGAATCCCATCCACTATTCAGTCAGCCCCTAGACGACCCTTGAGACCCAGATGGCTGGCTCTCCGAAGAGTGAACCCAGGATCTCAAATGATCCAATATATTTCCAGCCCTTGCCCCCAAGAAAGCTATGTGGACTCCAGGGCCCTCTGTTTCCCCCACACTGACTCCTTCCCACCTATGCAGGAATAAATGCATGAAAACCTCACTGGTCAGACTGCTGCAGGTGCAATTTCTATTCCAAGAGTTTCTTAAATTTTCACCCAAAATGGTAAGGACAAAGGACTTCAGTTCTGAGTGACATCAGCAGCTGACTCTCCTTTCCCCAGCCTGAACCAAATCTAGCTAAGGCTTCCCCTCATTTTCAACATAAGCCAAAGCTGGCCTCTCATTTTCCACTGCACTGACTGTACTTTGTTCCTGGCCTCAGTTTTCCTGTCCATTTGGCCACCAAGATGAACAAGAAGGAGTGAATTCAAAGACAATCAGGAGAATCAATATCTCGGCCCAGACTGGGCCTCTGTTGCTTTCAGAGACACAGCCCGCCAACCCTATCAGAGAGTGCCTCAAAAGCTCTACCAATGCTCCAAAACCTCAAAGATTCCAGAAACACACATCTGGAAAGAGCCTTACAAAATGTCTAGCCTTACCACCTCATTTCATAGAAAGTAAACTGTAATTAACCAAATATAATTAACCTTTATAAGGTCATACAAGATAAACAAATGAATCTCATGCTGGAAAATAAAAGGGAGGTAGAAGAAGGTGGAGGGAGGGCAGGAGAAAGAAGGGAATTAAAATGTTATGTATATGTACCAATCCGCTACAGTAAATGTAATCATTATGCACTCCAAACATGTACTGACTGCACTAATAAAAGTGAAAAAAAAAAAACAACTTAGAACTGTAAAAGAAAAGAAAAGCAAGTAAACTAAAGCTTGTAAAATAACCTGAGCATTTCCTACCTCCCATGCTATTGCAGCTAGCATACAGCAGAACCCATTCACATCTAAGATTCTTCTCACCCAAAATCTATGCTTGCCATGCTACACAAACCCTTTCTTCTATTGTTTTTTACCCATTTTGCTACATTTATATTTGGTAATATTGCCCTGAGTAGCAGAAAGAGAAGGATAAAGCTTGAGTTAGCTCTGCAGACTACCACAGGACGCTTCCACAGAAAGGCTCTTACAAATCAGCACTGCTAAGGAGCTCAGGACACAGAAGCACGAGCACACCCGCCTGTGACTCAGCAAGCTGATGGCTGGGGCAGGAGCTCCAACTCCACGGTTGAGTCCAGCCCAGAGCTCTCTCTCATGGCATGCTAGAAAAACCTGTAGAGATGTGGCCACTTGGTCTCATCTGCTAAAGTTGCTCGTTGCCATGTTACTTATTTTGTGTTTACTAGCTGAACTATATAACGATGACATTTTCTGTATTAAGCGGAGCTATATTGGGGCAGGATGTCACTACTCAGCCAAAATCACAGATTAAATTAAAAAAAAAAAAAAGCAGCCATATACACAGCCATTTGCAGCTGGACAGTCAAACCCAGACAGGGCTGGCGCTTTTGTCTACAGCTGAAACAGAGCCCAAAGCCCCTGACCCAGGAGCAGTCTAGCTGGACCGGACGCAGGCGCCTACCTCCACGGCTTTCCCATCTTCTACTTTCCCAGACCTCTGTCTTGCACATCAGAGGCTATGGAGCAGGACAGGAGAGCTGCTTTTGGTTTTCTGTATAATAAAGATTTCAAAGGACTGAGCAATGAAGTTTGTATGCCTTGCTTGCAAAAGTTCATTTCTGAATATTTTTAAGAAAGCTGTAAATAAAAAATAAATTGCAAATGGACGCAAAGCCCCCTTGTGGAAGTACAGTTAACAACTGTCTGAATTTTGGAAAACTCCCCATGGACAGGGCATCATGTGAGGAATATGTGCAGGTAGCTGCCTCGGGCAGCGACAGGAGAACTCCAGCCAAGCTGCCGGCCTGCTGGACCATGGATTCTGGGTAACAACAAGGTCCCTTTTCTTTCCCCTGCAGCCACGAAGCAGAAAACCCTGAAGCCTCGGCAGATTTCAGCCCATTTTTATTCTACACTGCTTTTATCTGTCTTTTATCAGAGGAAGGAAATCAAGCCGCATAATTTGGTTTACCTTTTTTTTTTTAACCTTCAGGAAGAAAATACCTTTGCATCTCCCGAGACAACAGAATCTTTCGAACTAATGAAAGATACACAGGTTCTGAGCCAGTAGATTCTCCTAGGAAAGAGTTTTAACTTCTTTCTTTAAAAAAAAATTTAACAACTAAAAAGCATCTTATAAATATATGCTAAAGGCCACATTGAGATGGAAATGAAATAAAAGCTGCCTGTTCTATATTTCTGTAACTCAAAGAAAAACTTTTTTGACTTTCATGATGTGCATGAGGTCATTAATTTCAATGTCATATTATGGTTTTTGGCTGAACAGACAGTATGTATGTATGTATGTATGTAAGCAAACAAAACAAATGCATTTTATATTCAAATTTATACAACTCCATACATTTTTATGCTGTTTATTTGAAAATTAATTTTGGTTTAGGCCTCAGAGACAGCAAATGTTGTCAAGATTTGAGGGCTACCTGCAAAGCCTTGGGGACAGCATTACCTCTATGCATAAGAAACAGCAAAATAAAATAAAAATAAATGAATTTCTAAATACGTCATGGCTAATCCCTTGAGCTGACCTACAAATGAATTATGGAGGTTTTGCTACAGGACTGAGTAGATCTGGTGATTTCACTGAGAGATTTATCTTATTTTCCAAGTTATTTTCATATCTTATTTCCTTTTCTTTTAGAATTAGACTGTAAATAAAAGAGCTAAGACTGAATGAAGCTCCCTTTCACAGAACTCATATTGGATTGATAAATTAAAATGGTGAGATGACTTTCGTAGGACCCATCCTCAAGGATTTGGAAAATTTAGCCGATGCAAAACAAGGCATTAATTTGGAGAGCCCAAGCTACTCACAATGCTTAGTATTCTGACAATGATGAATGGCATCATTCCAAGCAAATGGTAATTTCACTTTTTGTGACAGTACTTTAGAGCAAAACCGACTTTCTTCACACAAAGAATTTGCAATCCTATTGAACAGAGGCAGTACCTGAATATCAGAAATCCTTCATTGTTTAAGTATCATCTGATATTCTTGATTGGCTTCAGACTGAAGGTTGGAGTTGAATTAGGGAGACCGGAGGTTAAGTCCTAACCTTGAAAGACTTAGCAGCCACTGAAACACTGCCTTTGGGCACTTATTGGCCTGTATTTATCAAAAAAACTTTTCATTTCAATGAGAGGGAGGGAGAAAACACAAAACTTGTCACATTCATCAAGTGAAGCCACTGGAAAGACATCTACAGAACACCCAAAAAGCATAATCTTTCCCGAAGCGCTGATAGAAATGGTAATTGGATGAGTCAGGGAATAATACAACCAAAGCAGAGGCAATGCAGAGTATCGCTAAAAATCAAGGTCAAAAAGAAAAGAACAGACTCTTTAGTTTGCAGAAAACTTACACTTGGCTTTGTGCTACGGGAAAAAATATACCTGTTGCTACTCAAAATTTATGCTCTCACAAAGACCTCTCAGAAAGAACCTTCGGACATAAAAAGCATGAAAGACTCTCCATCTCACAGCCTGTAAGAAAGCTTCACCTTAATATTGGCTCCACCACAATAAGCAAAAAGAGAAAGAAGAAAGC
Source organism: Ctenomys sociabilis (assembly GCA_004027165.1). NCBI lineage: Eukaryota > Metazoa > Chordata > Mammalia > Rodentia > Ctenomyidae > Ctenomys > Ctenomys sociabilis. Next base: position 31,810 of record PVKA01003263.1, on the reverse strand, counting down.
AAAAAAAAAAAAAAAAACTCTTTTAAGAGAACTAATGCAGGGGCTCTGTCTTTCAGTCTAATGGTCAGTGTTTCCAGCAGGGAAGGCAAAGCACTCGTGGATGGGGAGAGCACTTAACAAGTTCTTCCTGAACGGTTGAAAAAAAACAGACTCTTGAAAGACTGGCAGAGAGCAGGAACATTGTCTCCCCAAGAGGAACAGCCCTGATGAATCATGAAATCTGGGGAGTGCGTCTTCCTGCCTTCTTTGCTAATGAGCTAAATCAGGGCAGCGCCAAGTGACACATGCAAACAGATGAGCCGGCTGGGGTGCAGCATTGTCCCATTTTTATCTTACACAAACACCTCCTCATTGGACTTGGAAGGCTTCTGGCACCACTAGAAGAGCTGATATTCTGGGCTACATCCAGCTGGAAAAGGAAGGGAACCATCAAGGCAGTGAGTAGCTCAACTGGTAGAGCTATGCGGATGCAGGTGTCTCCCCACTGACAAAGCCATGAAGGAGGCAGAGTCCTGGAGAGCCAGTACCTGGAGACCCCACTCCACATCCCTGGGATTAGGGCCGACCACCCATACAACCTCTGCAAATGGCTTCCCTGAGACTTGAAAAGGCCAATCGAAAGCTCACTCTGGAATTTACCTCTAAACTGTGCACATTCACTGATAGGCAAGAAAACATAGTGTTTGTTCATTTCCAGTATTCAATATTCTAAACGGGCCTGCATTCCCATTTACATTGTTCTGCGAATTCAACTTTCTACATCAGAGTTCTATGGTGAGGTAAGGTAGGAGATGGAGTTTATGATTTGCACTGACAGAGCCACCTCATATTTCAGAGCAATGACAGTGCTATGGATGGTGCCTTCTAATCTATTCCCAGTAATATGCTCATCTGTATGTTTTCCCCTGGCACTAGAAGAACAATCTCAGGTCCCTCAAACAGTATGTCATTTCTTTCCACAAATCTCATATGTACATATATTATTATTATTTAACGTTTATTAAGTACCAACAGTATGCTAGGCACAGTAGACATAGGGGCCATAAAAACATATTTAACGCATCAAAAACCACAATAAAAAGACGCTGTATTTGTGACAGAAGACAATAAAAATCTTTGCAATTCATAGTTCAAGATGAAATGCACCCCAGGTCCCAGAGAAACCGTCATATAGCTGGCACATCAAAAAAGGTATTGGAATTTTCACTCACACACAGTAAGAGAGGTTAGACATACATGCACCTTTCATTAAACATGACCTTCCTCTACCTGCCCAACATTCTGTAGGAAACAATGAATTCTCTGATGGCAAGGCAATAATCACTTGTCTAATTAAACTTCCCAGTCATAAAAGGACATTGTCTACTGATATTGTCAAGCATGACAGCAAGCATTTAAAAATATTTTGCTATACAACAGTATGAATTTATTTCACTGGAACATGGAGATGGGTGATTCACCCAAGGCCAATGCTCAGGGTTTCATTGTTTTTCCTAATGTGGATTTAACACACACCTACACACATGCACCACAGATGAAGAGTGAAAATATCATCCACAAGTTTTGAAATTTGGTTTTATATATGAAATGACCAACCTGGACATGGTATGTTCACAACATTAGCCTGTCCAAGACAGAGTATGCACTAAGAGTGTGAACTTCCTCTCTTACTAAAGCTGCCTTAGTCATGCTTTAGTGTGGGGTTAAGAACATGAACTCCAGAGCCAAAGGGGTTGAATCTTGATTCCACCACTCTTAAACTATGTATCCCTCAGCAAGTTAATTAACATTTCTATGCATCTGTCCCATCACTTATTAGAAAGATAACAGGAAAATTATGGTAATATTTTGCAGAGTTGTGAGAATAAACTGAATACATATAGAAAGTTCAGGGTTTGGCTGGTGAGATAGCTCAGCAGTCTAAAGCACCTGCTTAGGCAAGCTTAGACAAGCACAGGGATTATGGTTCAATCCCCAGCACCACATGCCATGTCAGCCCTGTACCTAGGGCAGGCTGATCCAGCCACAAAAAAAGTACAAAGTTCAGGGCTAGAGAGATAGCTAAGTGGCCTAAGCACCTGCCTGGCAAGTACAAGGTTCCAAGTTTGATCACCAGTACTCTATATTGTGCCAGCCCTGAGACTGGGTATGGTGGCACATGCCTATAATTCCAGAGCTGGGGAGGCTGAGACAGGAGGTTCACTACGAGTCCAAACTGCATAGTGAGACCTTGTATCAACAAAAAAAAAGAAAGAAAGAAAAGTTCAGTAAGGGACCCATGACATAGCAATTGTTTAAAAAGCCATCGTTTTATTAGAGTCCTAGTAATGATAATACATAAAATGGCAGTGTTACTAATGCCACATCAGTAAGTCATGTGCTACAACTTTCTCTTCAATTAGTAAAACAGGTCTATACCAGCTATCTACCTCTTTTCCACACAAATCTCCATGAACTGTAGTGAATCTACAAGAAACTGTCTAGGACCCCACAAATTCGGCTTTTCACGGATCACCTTCACAGAATACCAGGCAGATGGGTTACATGGTATTAAAAGACCAGACCCTGTATGAGGCATCTGAGAGGAGGAATGAATGCCTGAGTGAGTGAATGAATGAATGTTTAGATAATGCTTAGAAGCTCAGAGAATCCAACTGACATTCAATTATGAATTCACAATCTTCTTTGATAGTGTGCAGCTTTTCAATAAGATGAAGTCTAACATATATTTTCTGTGAACTTTCCAGTCCCCCTAACATTCTACTGTATATCTTCTGAAAAGTTGCCACTTATTATTTCTAAAGAGGACCTACAGGAGGTGGGGGTAGTCAATTTCATAGAAGTTAATAGGGCTTATCGATAGTTGCAATGGGAGATAGACATGAAAGGCAATGACTAAGTTAAGGTTTTGGAATTCTTAGCAGCCTCAGTCAGCCATATATTCTTTAGGCCAAATTCACAGGAATAATCAAAGTTACAATATGTAGGACACAACCAACTGATGTTTAGTACAAAGATGTTTTTATTTATTGTCATAAACATCAAGACAATTGATAACTAGCTGCAATAAATTAACTGAGTTCCAAATCATAAGTCTTGTCTATTAATAAGTACAACGTAATTGTTTTAGACAGTTTAAAGTTGTATGATATGAGCCAGAAATCACAAAATACAAGTTTTTAAAATTATTATCAATATTTTCTTTCAATCCGGTTACTCTAAGGGAATTAAAAACCCAGCAGCACTTCCTGGGAGATACAATTGATGATACTTCTCTGAAGGAAATTAGTACTGGGCAATTTTTCTAGGCTTACACCTTTTTCTCAGTCACCTTTTATCCTCAGGAATATGGTCAACCTTCTGTAGCTCTAAGCTTCACTGTAAGGCCATTTAATTACACACAGATTAGTAAAGCAAGACATATTTAAAGGTAATTCTGTAACTTGCACACACAAACTCAAGCCAGTGGATGATGAAATGTTGCTAAAAATATCCTTATCCAGTAAAATTTATTGCAGTGATGAAAATCTTGACATCTACTCCCAAGTTCAAATTAAACTTCACCCTAATACAGTAGCCTGAGTTAGACCAAAGTAAATAAGCAATTATTTATAGTAATATTGTGTGTGTGTGTGTGTGTGTGTGTGTGTGTGTTGCATGTATTTAACTTTTGAGAAAAAGTCAGTGAGGCCACATTGTGGGGACTGCTGAATTAATTACAAGCATAACAAAAGGGTATACTCTTCAATGATCTCAGCATGTCACTTCGAATTTATCCATCTGCCTAATGCCCACCTGTCTAGTTGCTCTTTCATTTAACCACATATTATGGCACCAATATTAACTTTCAGATCTGGGGAAAACCATTGCCATTTCCCAAGCTATTGGCCTCCTAATAAACACAGACTGAAGGGGAAGCACTGAAAGCTGTACCAATATTTTTCCCAGAATATTAGATAGGAACCCCAGCTGCACAACATTGTATGTTAATAACCATTATTTAATTAACAGATGAAGAAGCCCTTTGGAGCTGCTCTGGCAGATTTTGAACTTGATCTTCTATCATTTGATGTCATGCAAGACCAGATAAATGACAAGTCTTTCGAGAGTCTGCAGAGCCCCTTCAGAACAGCTGCACAGCCTTCCCCCTTCTTTGCAGCAGGTTTCTCACTTAAGAAAAAAACACGCTTCATTACATCGCCTCTTACTTGAGCTGCAAGGGTCTATTCAAGGAAGATAAGCCTCTTAGAAATGAAGTAGCGTTGAATTTAGGTTTTGAGTGACAGCAGGAAGATTTATCCATTCAACAGACAATACCGCTTTCTCTGCATTAATCTAGGAGGCGGACAATGATCTGTTTTTTAGGCCTCATCTCATCTCTTTCCCACAGCAGAAGGTGATTAGAGTTAGGAAACAGGGACTGTGAAAGAAAACTTGAGCGCTATCTCTCCAGCCCTCCTGTTTCCTGAAGGGGTAAGAGGGAGCCCCTAGGCCAAGGGCATCAATCACAGATTCACAACAAGGATGGGATGCTTCAGCACTGGGAAACCAAGAGGCTACAGGTAAAAGGAGAGCCCCGGAGCCCAGAGAGTAAACTATTAATGTTAGCTCTCAAAAAGAAAGGGGGAAGCACACAGTAGTCCTTAGTGAATGAATGCCTTGGCTTCCTCTTAACCCAACCCAGATAAAACTCTCAGACTCTCCCTTGACTCACCAAGATATTCTACCACATATTCACTTCAGACTCAGTAAAGTCCCAGATGAGCTGGTCTGTAAACAGCTCTCTAGAGGGCTGAGACTACCAGTCTGCCCAAACAATTATCATAACAACAACAACAAAATGTCATGCAAAGTTTGAGCAAGCACTTTACACTATCTCAAAATTTCATCTCATCTTTTAGATACAGCTTCTGAAACTCAAGAGAGGTTTGTTTTCTTTTTTTCCAAGCCTAATTATTAATTTGCAATGTCCCATTCAGCCAAACACAGCACAACATGCACTATGAGCAACTTCAGGAATGCTAGCAACCCACAGGATATTAAGTTGGAGCCGAGCCCTAGAATCCCATTTTATAGGCAATATCGCATCCCATCCTCAGTGTGGAAGGCTTGCCATTTTATGAGTGGCATGTTTGCTTACACTGTGTCATGCATAACTTGATTAATGAGCCTTAGAGTGAATGTAGAGGCTTAAAACAATGCTTCTGGCTTGGGATCTGCATTTGTATTTGAGATACAAACATGAGACTGTTATTACATCACAGTACCCCGGGTGCCTGGGGTAAGCCTCTCACATTCTTACTTCTTTGTCCCTTATCTCACCATCAAAGAGTATATCAAATATCTAAAAATAATTCTATGAACTAAAATGTTCAGCTCCAGTTATTCCAAGTACCTCTGCATCAAAATAATTGAAGGTGAGTTCCACTATATTGTGTAACAGGCACCAATAAAAATTAACAAGTAAAGAATAATTAACATTTAAAGGTGGGTACCAAAACATTCTAGAATCAAGGTTTTGGAAAACAAGTAAGAGACAAAACACTTCTGCATGGTGCTCACTTTCCTGCAAAGGCAGTTCCTGGAGGTTAGGAGAAATTCTGTTTCAATTGTGAGTAATTAATTTAGTATGTAAGCAGAGAGAAAGCCACAGACATCACTGCAAAAGTAAATCAAGTCACCCCAAATGGCACCTACATGTGAAAGCAGATCGTGTGTTCTCTAGCAATCAATATAGAGTCATCACATTTTGACATTCCCTATTGTTAAATTGTATTTTGTTTTGTTTTTGCAAAATGCTGTATCGACAACTGGAGACTTCCTCAGTACTCATCACACACAATCCTGGAAATGTGTTTGTTGGTCTTAAAGCCACTGTGACAGCCAAATACAGTGGTGGCAGGGTGCAAGCCCTGTTTCAAGTTCTCTAGGAAACACGGATTCAATATCAAAACCCAAATATAGACTAAAGAAGACTTAGAAGGGAAAAACCCACCCCTCGGCTCCCACCAAGGACAATCACATGGAGACTGGCCGCTGATGGACAGCTAGCTCTTCAAAAATGCAGAAATGCCTGAATTATATCAAAAATTCAATAATTATTTACCTGGTGGATGACCATAGCACTAAAAGCCGACATAATATCCTGTCCAACCACCATTAGTGCAGATCTTGCCTCTCATAGAATTATGTAGAAGCACAGCGTTATCTATCCCAACTGTACTGTCTATACTCACACATCATGATTTTTTCTTTCTACAACTCTTCCTTTGTCTACACCTGTCAAAAGTGGGCACTCCATTGGCATTCAACACTCTTAATTCACTGATAAGAGATATCTGCTAAAATAATATCTGTAAATATAATATCATGTATGCACCTTGTACAATACCAAAATGTTATGAAAACAGTTTGCAATGTATTAATTCATCGAATGTGTATGGTTAAGGTGTCTTGAAACTGTCTGATTGACATTTGTATTTTAATAAAATAAAAATAAATGAAAAAATAAAAATAAAATAAAAATTTAAAAAAATGCAGAAATGGTTCAAAACACAATGTAAAAAGAAGCACCGAAGCTCTGTTATTCTCCTACTATCTATATGAGTCTCAGGAAGCAAAGTTTTATTCTTATTATCCTTGGGCCTCAGGTTCCTTTAAACCCATTGTTATGGCACTATTATAGACAACGTCTTTACTGCTTCCATGATCAAACTGACCACCCAGGTGGCCAAAAGGCAAAGAGCCTCTGCCATCAAACCCTGCCTAATGGGCTTACCCAGCACCTACCATGAGAGTCTTCATTTTCTCCTCTCTCCTTCTCCCTCCTCTCTCTCTCTCTCTCTCTCTTTCTCTGTCTCTCCTCTCCCTCTTCTTTCAGTCTCTCTCTCCCCTTTCTTTCTTTTTAATTACTGAAGACTCCTGTTTTAGAGAAATTCCTAATTGCTTCATTTGAGATGTTATGTTTAACCTCAGGAAATAGTGTTATAAGACCTGGCAAACAGCTTTCTGGTTGTTTCAATCAGTACCAGATTATGAGGTCCAGCCGGGCAAAAACCCTATTCATTTTCTTGCCCTGTCATCTTGATCTTATTTGAATGTCTGGGGAGCTGGAGGTGCTTAGCCAGCCCTGAGTTTCAGGAGTGGGGGTGGGAGTACCAGGGAGAGCTGTGTGAAGTGTGAGAGACACTGAAAGTTTTCATTTTGACCCCTTAATGAGAGCGACCTTTGACACAAGCTGATGAGTTCCATGCCTGTCCTGGTGTGCTTTTTGAAAACATTTGACACTGGTCACAGGTTTGACAGGGATATGACTAATGAAGTCGTGGTATAAAAATAATGGGCTGCAATTGAAAGTCATTTGCATGAAACCAAACTCCTTAAAAACTTGTCTCTGCTCACTTTCTGTTTTCTAAATGAGTCAATAATATGAATCAGATGGCTGGAAGGGAATAGACTCCGAAATATTCCTTCTACAAGTTTGGTAAATTAGTTGGCATTTGGTGCAATTTTTGTTGCCTTGAGGCCTGGTTTAAATTGGACTGTAGTTACTAAATTGCTAGGGCGATTGCAGAATGTGTAGGATAATACATAATACCTTGTTTTTCTTAAGCGTTTTGTCAGAGAGCTTCTTGTGAGGTCAAAGGGACCCAGACAGCTCTTTGCAAAGACTATCAACTTAGAGTAAATGAAGAAGAAATGGGAGGAAGAAGTTGGGGGGAGAGGAACAGGAAGCTGCAGAACAGAAGGAAAGAGAGTAAGTAGAAAAAAATATACCCAAAAGAAGGTGGCATGACTTGAAGTCTGACCACATAAAAGGAGAAGAGTAGAAAAAAGGGAAAGGGGAAAATTTTTTTTAATGCAGAGAGAGGTGTGAGAAACAGAAAAAATGGAAAACAGGAGAAACATTTGATGAGAGAACCCTAAAAGAAGGATCTACTGCTTCTGTATCAGTTTCTCCTGCAACATCATCACATGGTGCTAAGCAGCTACTGCACAAAACCCTGAGTTCACAGAAGCCCGCATGTGAGGGGCAGTTGCACCATCCCTTCAACTCTGTGGGCCCAGCCAAGTTCCTGATGTTTGAGCCTTCGCTTCAAACATGTCCTAGAGAAGCATTTGCAGAAACACATCTGCACCCCACAGCGCACTGGAAGGAGCAGCCCAGGCGAGGGCCAGCGCAGGCCTCTGGCCAGAGCCTCCCACTGTGGGGTTCTGGCCCGTGATTTCATGAAGAGTCCTTGTCATGCTTTGTCCGCTTCTGCATGCCCACTCGAGATTTTGTTTTCCTTGCCTGGTGTACAAGACATAATTAAATATTCCCTTGCCCATAAATTTTTTTTAATTAATTAATTATTTTGGTGGAACCAGGGATTGAACTCAGGCCCTTGCACTTGCAAGGGAAGCGCTTATCCCACTGAGCCATCTCCCTGGCCCATAAATTTAAATAGAAAGACATGCAAGCAACTTACAGACACAAGTGCAAAGAATAAATGACTGAAAGAGGAAGCACCTCTCAAGAAGTTCTCTGAACTGGCTGTGGCTGCTCTGTGACCTCACAAAATTTCCTTAATCTCTTAAAGCCTCAGTTGCTTCAAATACAAAGTAAGGGATTAAAAGATTATGTTTTGTAAAGTCCCAGCAAAGCACCTGGCACACCTTGAGTAGGCAGAGTGGGCAACTGAACAGGTGGGCAGCTGCAGTGGTTAAGACACAGTGATGGCTCTCGGGCTGATCTTTTTAAAAAGTACTTTTACCTTTCCATTTCCACATGAAGAAACCAATGATAACTATCCCTCAGTGACACAGAAAACATGAGATGGAGCACACACACATTCTGTACACCAACCAGGATACATCTAATGGGGCTGTGTGTTCTCCCCCACAAATGTGAATCCACATGTATATACTGTTTTCTCTCTCTTTCTCTCTCCCCCCTTCTTCCTTCCCTCCTTCCCCCCTTCCCTAAGATCAGTAATATACTGGTTGGGGCCGGGGAGATGGCTCAGTGGAATAAGTGCTTCCCTGGCAAGCACAAGGGCCTGAGTTCAATCCCTGGTTCTGCCAAAAAAAAAAAAACTAAACCCAAAGTAATATACTGGCACAACCTCCATATTTATTCCTTCTAAAGATGCACAACAAAATAAAGAAAGATACACAAGCTGAGGAGAACAAAAGATAATTATATCTTGATAATAGTTCAAGATTAGCAAATACTTTAAAACCAACTTGGGGCAAATATTTTATTGTAGCCTAATTCTCATTAGTTGACCTTAGTTGCTTTCAGCTCATTTAAACGGACCCAAACACTTGGGCAATCCTTTCCTTCCCAATGGTTCTGACCCCTCCATTCCCCAATGATTCAAAACAATGTATTTCTTTACTCTGTGGATTCTTGCTTCAAGAATATAATGTATTTATCTTAATGAAGCTCATGAGTCCAGAGTACATGTTGTTATCAATTGCTGAAAGAAACTCAGAAGTTCATCTCATGCTAGACAACTAAGTTCACATAGATTGTGGAATAATGTTTTTAAAAAGAAAGAAACAAAAGAGCTGCTCTTTAAAACAAAATGAAAACTAATAAAGACAGACTGGAGAAAAGGTTTGAAAAAACTCAGCAATCCTCAGCAGGAAGAGATATAGGATCTCAGAATCTCTTTCTCCCTGAATTTAGAGCACCACTGGCAAAGAGCTGTGTACAACTTTAAAAAGTAGGATTTAAAATTGCGTTTCACATTAAGCAGCTGAGAAGTCATCTTTTCTCTTACACTTAGTAATGCTAAGGACCAAGACCATCTACGGTGGCCCATACAGTCCAGAATTATATTCACATTTTAAAGAATGAAGACACTAAAAATGAACAACAGGGAACAGCACTAAGAGAATGAAAAACAGAAAAGAGCAAGGAAACATTTATTTTAACTAAAGAAGTAATAATCAAGTGTGAAAGGATTTTGTGAGAACAGTTCTAACTGGTTGTCCTTGCTTTTCACTGATTATCAAATAAGATGAAATGGGGAAATGCAGAGAGCATAAAGAATATCTTCTTTATGTAATAAATACAGGAATATTATTACATGTTGGAATATTATTAATGAAATACAGCTGGAGGAAGAACATATTTGCAAGAAAGTTTTAATTTGTCCATTTGCCAGTTCAATGTGGTATTGATATCTACTTGTGTTTCACTAGATACCCCCAAAATTATTTGCTATTGTGATATCCCTTCTAATTCTATAATTTCCATTTAGATTCTTATTTTACCCAAACAGAGATTATGGATTAGAGGTCTTAGAAATCTTTTTAAAATAGGAGCAGTGACTATCTGTCTTAGATGGTTTGTGTCTCTACCTGCCTGGAGGCTGAATACTGAATCATTACCAAATGTATGGTTCTATTATCCCAGAGATTGATGTCATTACCCCTGAAGTTTATTGCATGCGAATAGGGCAGGTGATTGAAGAGTGCTGGGTTGAAGATTTAAGGACTGAAGCAATAATGACAGAATTCAAGTCTAGTACTTAATTTCTCTAAAACTCTACAGAGAATAAGTTCCATAAGAAGTTTGCTGAAATGCTATTTTAATTATGTTCAGTTTATTTCCTTTATTAAACCAGAAGCTTCTTGAGGGCAAGAGACATACACATTCATCTTGGCTTCCTCCTGACTGCTCCTTGCACCCCATGCAAGGCCTCTCACACCAGCAGTGAGCGCAGGTACCTACAAAGTTTTACATGATGGATAGAAATCTGGACCCTAGCCGTGGCTAACTGTTTTTGCACCAGCTGGGTCCTTCAGAGAGCTGAGAGTTTTCTCTGCTTTGATCACTGATAGCACTAATAGTGGTTTGTGAAACACAGCCAGCACTTAATATTGTTTGAATGAATGAATGAATGAATGAATGAATGAATGAATGAATGAATGAATGAATTTTTGCTCAGCAATAACACTTTTTTACATCTCCTAAACAGAAAAAAAAAGTATTAAGACCATCTTCAGGTGGCTTTGAATTTGAATCCCTAGATTCAAATCTATGTTAATACTAATTTTTTGGCCTCCTCCCTATCATGTTCTTAGGCAAGAAGCTATGTGCATGCAACCAACAAGTTACACTATTTCAAAAGAAAAATAGTGTTCACAATCAATAGCAGGATAATTTACTTAAGTCCTATATTTTTACATTTTCATTTCAAAACTTCTAAGATTCTAAGAATCTTTCTAATCAGTAAGTGGTCTTAAATCTTCACTGTTCAATCCACTTCTCTAAAAGTAAAGCAGAATCAAAAATACTTTACCCCCAAGGGAAGGTACTATACAAATCACAGAAATATACGACTATACTATTTAATTTAAAACTTTTTTAAATTATAAACTGCCTCTGCATGTGAATTTCCTTTTTTATTTTTACCATGCCTTTATATTTTAAGCACCAAAAGCTAGTTTTCCATCTATTTAGCATAATTTATTTATTGCCTGGGCATACATTTGCAATGTAATGCAAATAACAATACTATTTTGCATGGCAACTGTACCTCTGGTAACTCTTTACTGACATTAATTTTCACAACCCTCCTTAAGGAATAGGTGAATACTGATATTAGTAAGGCTAAAGCTAATGAAATACAGCTGGAGGAAGAATATATTCACAAGAAAGTTTTAATTTGTCCATTTGCCAGTTCAATGTGGTATTGATATCTACTTGTGTTTCACTAGATACCCCCAAAATTATTTGCTATTGTGATATCCCTTCTAATTCTATAATTTCCATTTAGATTCTTATTTTACTCAAATAGGAGGCTGAGTTCTGTATGGTTGCTCATGTATTTGCTTTAATAGATGTCTATGTCTACATGACACCAAAACTCAATTTCACAAGATACCCAAATGAAATTAATCTAATAGGTTCATGAAGCACAACCAGCTGGGAGTGCTGTCTCTGGTTCCCATTGCCCAGGCACCAGCTTCTGGTGTTGGAGTTATTACACTAACAGTGGAAGACCCCATCCACTGTAGTAGCAGTAGGTATCAGTGACATTTGCTGAAGATTCTGTGCAGTCCCTATGCCAAGTATCTCCTACATATTAACTCACATAGCTTTCATAATAACCTGTATATGCAATTATTATCCTTACTTTACAGATATGAGAATGTGGGCAAACCAAAAAAAAAAGGGGGGGTGAGATACAAGGTGTGCTGTAAAACTGCAGAGTATTTGAAATTTAAAAAATAATTACAGTAAAAGACATGTTACCATTAATTTCCCTTAGAATACACTCCCTCCTCTTGCTTTGAACCCACCCACTCTTCTTGCCCCTTTCTGAAGAGTTCTGGAAACCCTTTTGCTACATTGTCACGCCTCCCTTGCTGACGTCTTCAAAATTTAATTTTCTTAGGCACTTGGTCTTTGGGAAAGAGGCCAAGTTAGATGGCGCTAGACCCTAGTGAATGAGCTGAATAGGGACACACCATGATTTTTGTTTGAGTTTTTGTTTTTGTTTTTTTGCTGCTCCGCCTTTCATTTGATGACATTCCACCTCAGTATTCACCATACTTTTTATCATGATATGAAAGGGCTTTCAGACCTGCCTCAGAAAGCAGCAAGAATAATGGGACAAATGTATTCAAAGTGAGGAGGTGCCTTTTGAAAGGGATTAATGGGAATGTGTCTCCTACTACAATAATTTTTTAAATTTATACATTCACTATATTTTTGATCCCCCTTGTAACTGCCTGCAGACTCTCTTAGCTCATAAAGGATAGGACTGGCATCCTCACTTAATCAGTCCTTTTCCACAGCCCCACACCATAATTTACTTAGCATCTACTTTTTTGCAAGCATTTCACAATATTTTGGCTGCCCAGTATTTTCTACAATAGAGCTACAATTGTCATATTTTGATTCAGTAACAAGCATTTGCCCAAAAGCTTGAGATTACTCTAATTTTTCTGATGATCACTTCTCTTTCTTAGAAAAGGTAAGTAGTAAGAAAACAGTAATACATAGTTGCATAAAGCATGGATTCTATCAAAGAGATTGTACCTTTTTAACACATAAACACTCACACAGAGACAATTATACACACACATGACCTACTGAATTGGCTAATTAAACAACTGATCACTCAGATTAGGGAATCAATCTAACCAATTATTTGACACCTTGTTGAACAAAAAGGGAGAGGAAATGCAAATGGTTGTTGGATTTGTGTTGTTGTTGTTACTTTTTAGTGTCCTGTATTACAATCACACAAACTAACTCTAGAACCTATAAAATCTCTGGGAGAAAAAAAAATAATTGCCAAAGATACAAGTTCAATTGTTGCACTGGGTCTGTACTGAGTTATATGCAAAGAATTACACTGCACACCATCTATAACTTCATGAAACAAAGGGAAGCCTGTGCCCTTTATCTTTAAAAAGATTTTTTTGTTTTTGTTTTTTATGTATTTAGTACAGGGTCTACAGGGCCTCACTACACAAATTGGACTCATAGTGATCCTCCTGTTTTCTGCCTCCCAAGTGATGGCATTACAGGCCCACGCCACCACACCCAGTTTCAGCCACATCTCAGCAAGCTTCAGGGGCAGAGCCAGCAAGGCATAACGTGTCAGGGATCGAACCCTAGCTGCACTGGAGTTTCCTATCTATTTTTGCCAGGAAAAAAAAAAATATCACATTTTAATCCCTTTTTCCGAAATTAAATGCTGGTCTTAGACTTCAGAGCCAGATTTCACCAGAGATACTAGACACAGTTCCAGATTAATTTGTTGATTTATTTATCAGCATATCAATTCAAGTTTTTGTCCTCTTAAGTGCATCACCTTACAGAATTTTTTACAGGTGAAAATTACAGAATTTTTATTACTTTTATTAAGCAAAATAAAATTGCACAAAGATACCTGGACATCTTACACATATGTCTCCCATCTTTGAAGCTGTTGTTCTATCTTCTGTATATAATTGCAATTTTCAACATAAGTGCTCATTTTGCCAAACAGGAGAGTAAATGCCAACATAAAAACATAGAATGATTTGCCAGCTCATGGATGATGACTTCCCCAAGGCTGCAGTGAATTACGGGCCTTTCTTTGGCAATTCCTTTTGGAATTTTTTCTTCATTTTCCCATAGAGATTTTGTGAGTGATTTTTATTTGGCTTTGTTTTGATTCTTTCATGAGCTACAAAATTATGTGGCTCTCCCCTTCCATGATTCTTCCCATTAAAAGTTCCACCATCCTGTTAGGCACACAAGTGACATGCTCACCAGAGTTCAGAGGTAAAGAGAACTGAATTCGAAGCCACACAATTTATGTGGAAATGAAGCACATTCCTTGCCGGTTTCTGTGTCAGACATATGGGAAGACTGTGTGTATAATAGACTGTTTGATTTGTGTGATGGAGGGAGTTTTTTAAGCTCTCTGAAGAAGAAAAAAAAAAAAGTCATACTGATTTCTAGGCTCATCTATACTTCTTTTCCTGTATTTTATGTGGAAACATTTTAGAACTCACAGTTTCCATACTAGGTACATTTTCCACAGTTAATTAATCCTGCTTTCCCACATGACAGATGACCCTATCTCATAAAAGGGTACATTGGCAGGCAAGGATAGTCAAAGAAGGTATTCTTTGATATTTATATATAAGTGGGGAGGAGGTTCATTTAAAAGCATTGGGCTGCCTGAATATGAAAACGTAGTCCATCTCTCACAGAGAAGGAAATCTGAGGCTCTTGAAGGCCAAGTACATAATTGAGTTTTTTTCCTTGTGTTCACAAACCATAATACTTAATTAGAGCAAAGAAAGCATGAATATTACATACCTGTATTTTTAGATTTATCATATCCTGTGCTCTCAACTCAGAAAATTCATAAAACAAAATCAGATGGTTATACAGTGGCTTCTGAAAAGTACTGACATAAATAATTCTCCTCAAATCTCAACTTTGGGGGAACAAGTAAACTCTAAATTATTAACTTACTCATTTTCTCTTTTACCTAATATTAAACTAATACAGAGAAGAAAGCCCCAAGATATTATTAGCCATGCCTGTCATCTTCCCACAGTGCACAGGGTCAGGAATAAATAGCATTATTTATTCTTATCTAGAAAAGATTGAAAATTGCATCCATTGACAATAGGCCAGACCCCACCATCTCAGACCTCTACATATCTCTAGAGACAAAGGTACCATACTAGGCCTAATTCTTCTCTCAATTTTATCAGTAACTGTCGATCCCAGGAAATCCATGTCACCTTGCAGGGTCTCGGTTTCCTCATTCGGAAAATGATGTGGATGAAAAAAAAACATTGTCTAATGGCCCCTCAGCTCTGGCATTTTATGATTCTCTCTTTTACCATGCAATATGGTATTACTCCCCACTCCCTGCATTCCCCAACCCTCAATGATTTATTGCTGAATAGCCAGTCTGTATAGAGAACTCCAGGCTTAACTGGGTCTCTCTGGCATTAGTCAAACTGAGTTATGTCTCATCTTCGTCACTACTCCATAATTGTGATTCACATAGAAAAACATAACTGCCTATCAATCAATCAATCTATCTATCTACCTCCACCTCTACCTCTACCTCCAATGTACCTGTGTCAAAATAACACACAACTCATGAAGAAAAACCAGCGTTTCTACAGCTGCCTCCCATGACTGCTCTTGGAATCATTACATCTGCTTTGTCACCTTTACAATTGAGTTTCCTTTTCCCATCCTTTATCCCTCACGGTCCCCACCCAGAATCTGCGGGTTCACAACCATGAAGCCTCATGTGCCTACCGTTGTGTTCCGAGAGATGAGTACAGAACAAATCAACAGTCAGGTAGAGAATTTGTTTTGGGCTCATGCTTCTATAAACAAGAGAAAAACTCTTAAGTCAATATTGGTTAATTTACATTAAAATTGTTAAGTAGAATTTCTGCAGCTAGAAATGTATTTAATGCATTAATCTGAGAATGCTAAGGTTCTTTTGTGCCTGTCCAACAGACTCAGCTTTTCGCTAAGATACTAATCTAAAAGTTACTATTTCTTTTTTTTTCTTTTTTGTACAGGGTCTTGCTACACAGCTCAGACTCATAGTGATCCTCATGTTTTCAGCCTCCCTAGTGGAATTATAAGTGTGTGCCACCACATCCACACTCCATCACCTGCCTCAGTGCACCCAGGAGGCAGAGCCAGTGTGGCATGTGGTGCCAGGGATTGAACACTGGCTCCTGTGCTTGTTTAAGTAAGCACTTAGTCCACTGAGCTATCTCACCAGCCCTAAAAGTTACTATTTCTACTAAAGATAAAAAATAGTATCCTTGCCACCCTCCCAGCAGAATATCATGCAGAACATATACAAGGGTAAGCTACTAGCAGGCCTTTTGCAGAAGCTATTAGACAAAACTTTGCTTCACTGTTGACTAAGATTCCCTGATCAAAGTGAAACTGAGTGAACACACTTAAGCATAGATGGGAGTTCACTGCTAAAAGAAGTCTGGCACATGGGTGCCAACCTGTTCATATGAAATGACAGAAGACAATGACACAGGATACTACTTCATGAAGACTCTGTCAATCCTCTTGACCTTGACCTTGTCACTTATCAGTGGGAAAGAACTGAAAACCAACAACGGAATCACTTTGCACCTCATATATTGTCTTGTATACATAATGATCCTTAAATTTACTATGTAGTAGACTTTATTTTACTCCCATTATATTATAGTGTGGTTTTAAGTCTTTCTCTAACTGAGGAAATTTTGATTGTGGGAAACAAAAAGTAATCTCTTGCAGGTATTCTGTGGAGTGTAGACCAAGAAAGCCCCAGAATGACTGTGAAGTCAAGCATCTAATGCAGCACCTGACTGAGAAAGTGAAGAATGCTCAGGGTTTATTCTTCCTTGTTCTGTTGGTTGGTTGGTTGGTTGGTCGGTTGGTTGGTTGGTTGGTTGGTTGGTTGGTTGGTTGCTTGGTTGCTTGGTTGCTTGGTTGCTTGGTTGGTTGGTTGGTTGGATTTGGGTTTAGGTTATTTTTCCTATGTTATACCCACACAATAAAACAGGAAATAGGGAGTAGAAATGTTTGGTTGAATCCAAATCCTTCACAGTTTCTGCTATGTCACATCATCATGACATGAAGTCATTAGTCCTTTCTAATTGCATCTTTCACTTCAGTGGACAATACAACATTGTGTGGATTTGAGAAGATCACCATATATTAAAAACAAATCCAAAAGGAATACAGGATTCCTTATTACAAAGATCCATAACCACAGGTCAAACAGTATGCTTTTCAGTAACAAAATGACTACATTCTTCCCTAAAAGGAAAATCCCGCTGAAATGAAGCACTTTCTATGTTCTAGGAGATGGTTCACAGCACCAGTATCTGGAATCTGTCACAAATACTCTTACAAGACCAAAGCTGCTATTCCTGGCTGTTGCCCCCTTTCCACCATCATTTTTTAGAATCTGTACAACCAAAATGATGTTCCTATTTGCTCTTCCAGTAGAGAGCAAAAGGAGATCTGAGTGGCCGACACAGACCCTTCACCCCACTGTCCGCTATAATCACCCCTCACCCTTCATCTCTCACAGTGTACTCTTCAGAGTCGCCCTGCCAGAAGCAAACCCAAATAACTCCCAAACACATCACAAGAAACCCAAACAAAACACTAGATTAAAAATTCCAGGGTATCTGTCTTTCACAGAAACTTGCTGGCTCACCAGCAACAATCCAGGCACCCAAGCCAGGTTGTCCACAACCCCTGAAGATAACTGTGGCTGCCTCAAGTCCAGATGGCCTCCTCCTCACTGACTGTCACATTATCCATCAACCAACTACTTGGCCAACATTACCTTCCTTGCTCTTCTGAACAATCCAGCCTTCCTCCTATCCCCAGGGCCCTCTTACCAGAACCTTATCAAGATCCACATCAGTTCTTCTCTGTCTGAAACTCCACTTTAGTTGGACCACTTAGCCCATAGAACTATGAAATTCAATTTCTCTTGTTGACTCATATTCAATAAATCCTTCCTTTTCCACCTGGACTAAAAAAATGATGTCTTATACTTCCTCTGCATGCCCTCCACCTCAACCACAGTACTGGAAACCAAACAGAAGCCACATATTCCCCATAGTGACATGTGGATTAATTCTAGAAACCTACTATGTGGAAATTTCATAGCAGCTTTTAAAAGCAGATATCCCCTACTGCTCCTAAACATGGAATTTGCTGTGGCTATTGTTTAACGCTCTTAGGTAGCTCTCTTCCCTACCCCTCTGCTTCCCCTCCTGCACATCCATCCTTCCCTCACTGTTCCCACAACCTGTTGGGCTGAGCACTGAAGCACTCATCGCTCCTCATTACACCAGGAGGAGAATAACACAGGGTGAAAATTCAAGTGCAGGCCTACAGGGCAGGGATGAAATCCCACTCGTCTTTGCACCCAGCCTCTCACTCAGGGCATATGTATAAAAGTGTGTATGTAAATGTTTGTGGGCACTTACACATATGCATGTATACATAGCTCATTATATGTTTACATATATGCATGTATATAGCTCATTAAATCTAAGATATATATTTATATACACACATGGGTTGTACATGTATAAATAATGTTGGTCATTATTAGCATAGGTATAAAAAAAAAAAACTCTGAAATATTCTAGTTCACATAACACTCTATCCAGAAGGAAAATTAGAGAAATTAATGTTTTAAGACTTTACTCAGTAGAAACAATATGTAAGGTTTGGGAAGCAGCTGTCAAGCTTTATCATTAAGTCCACAGGAAAACAGCATAAACATTTCCACTGGGACAGAAAGAGACTCCAGCTGACCAAGGATGCTGAAGGAGAACTTTTAGAATAGAGCAACCATTTAGGGTTCCTGTGGCAAAGATACCTTACAGGATGCAGACTGTCTACGAGTCAGTGTAGCTCACAGTGGCACATGGAGTAGTATCATGCTGAACTTCTTTAATGTGGATGTTACCTATACATTCAGATTCCTCAGTACCACCTTGGGGCTATCGCATTTGAATCCCTGAGCTGGGCCCAAGGATCTGCAATTGTCTCAAGATCTCAAACTGATTCTCTGCACATCACAGTGTAAGAACCACTGCCTGCATCACATCCTATCTGACTGTGGAACAGTATGTACCAGAAATGCTTTTGGACTTAATGGTCTCACATCCAAGGCAACAATAAGAGAAGAAAACCAGACAGTCACTGATCAGTAAATTTAACCATAGAATCTCGTGTGTGTGTGTGTGTGTGTGTGTGTGTGTGTGTGTGTGTGTGTGTGTGTTGAATATATGTATGGATCTATTATTAATGCTGAAAACAAAACCTGGGCCAGCATTCCACCAGGTTAGTAGTTATACCCCTAATCCTATTCTGTATTTAAAAAAGCACTTCTCATCTGAGTACCTCAAAACCCTAAATAAATACTGCTCTCTGCAGTATTTAATTGCAAATCATTTGCTCAGAATGTAAAGGGAAAAAATAAGCATGGGAGCTCTCTCAAATCAGTCTATTTCTAATTTTCTGTGCCGACCTACACCTTGACATTGCTTGCTCCGTCTCCATCACCCTCCTCCCCTCCCCCTCTTCTCTCCTCTGGCCTTCACCTTCCCCATTTTGTTTTAACTTCCCCTGAAGCAATGGTTCTCAGAATGAAGTCCGTTCACCAGGCTCAGCAGCAGCACTAGGAAACTCTATCCTCAGCCCTACCTCAGACCTGCAGGATTAGAAATTCTTGGGGTGCAGCCCAATACCCTGTGGCAGGCTTATGATAACATTTAACACCAGTGCCCTCAAGGCCAGTGGCAGGAAAGGCGCTCCCATCAGCCCTTCTCCAGTCGGGTTCTCCTCCGCTGCAGAGCCACGTGGTCAGGCCAGCAGAGGTGACCTAGATCCACCTGCCCCTGCCAGTCCGTCTGCAGGCATTGTGCACAGCTGACTTCAGCAAAGTTCACCCTGAAAGCAAGAGTTGATTCTTCTGTAATCTCACCAACATATTGAAGGACCAGGCAGCACGCCATGCCTGGTGTGGCACACACAAAAAAAACAGAACACAACCCAACTTCAAAAAACAAGAGCAACCCTGGAAGTGGTTTATGTGGATGTGAACTAAATGGTAAGAATTTGAATTGGTCCCTTTTATTATAGTATCGAAATTAAATCTACTTAATTTATCAACATATTCAAAAACAATTTTATCAACATGTTCATGCCCTGATTTTATATGCTTTATCAATAAACGTGGTGATACTTGAAAAAGTGGCAGGGGGCTATTTTTTTTTTAATTTAATGGTGGAAACAGTAGCTGGGAAAGGTTACAGTTGTTTAATTTAGCCAAAATGGTTTATTTTTAATGAATGGACTAATTTAAGTCCTAACACCAGTTTCTAAGTGCTTGTTTTCAAATTAATCAGTTATTTGAATGAAATGATAAATTTGTACTCCTTCCCTCAAGATCTTGTCATGTGCCTACTGCCTAACTGAAGAAATGTTTAATGTATCCATCCATTATTAAGTTATTATTATTAATTAAAAGTTTTTACTAATGGACATAGGGATTCCAGTATTAAAAATTAAAATTCTAAACCAAAACTGTATTTTAAAAGAGTGAAGTACATCTAGAAAATTCATCTCTAAAAGCACACTACCCACCAATGGCTACCTAATTTAGCAGAATATATTACCTCTATGCTTCATAAATCTTAATTAAAGCCGTTAGTTTTTCTATTATGTGATCGAGAAATGCCCCATTAAAGTTAAACAGTTTCTACAAGTAATTATACACATATACTCTTTTAAAATTGCTTCACATATACTGGAAATGTTGTCTACTAAATCAAAAACTTGAAGAATTTCATTAATGCAAGATTTTTTTATCTCCCAAAAGTCAAATGTGTCCCAGAGGAACCCGACACTCAATGTTGGCTTCTTATAATACAATTTAATGCTCACAAACACAACTAAAGTATTTAAACATTTACAGGGGTTGTCATAAATGCTTTTCTTATTTTTGATCAAATTCAACCTTACACTTAATACAGTTAACTATAGTTATTTAATTTTAAAACTTGAGATTCCAACCTCAAAAATTTATAACAATATAAATGCAGTTACTTGGCTATAGGATACGTATACTATAGGGACCCCATTCTTCAATCTGAAACACAAATGCCAAAACCAGAGAGGGAATATTTTTAAAAGCAGACATTATTTTAAATAACTTTTGGCACATTGAAGGGGGAAAAAAACCTTCAAATTCAAATACAAAATAGAACTCTTTTATTCCTGTAGTCATTTCAATCAGATATGAGCACCTTAATAATAGGAACAATACTGTTTTGTTTGTATCCTTCTGTTTGCTTGGAAAAATAATGCAAGATAAGTTAATAAACTAGTTCATTGAAATGATAGCATAACTCCAGGTATCCTAGGTATGTGAACTTAATAACTAGGTGGAAAACATGGTTGATGATTTGTCCACCTGCTCCTACTGTTGTTATTTTAATCACTGAGATGTTATAGATAACTCTTGTAATGTTGTACTTCTGAAGGATGAGCAAATTTAGCATTCAGAAATATCGTCACTGACCTTAGGAGAAAAGACTGCAATGTAAACTGCTCTGACACAGGCCACTGTCTCAAGGCACACTGATGAGCACATTCACAAAACAGGAAACAAGGACGTGGAAGACAGCAGCAGCACAGCGGTGATGGATGACCCTTGATCCAGACAATGGTAATATCTCTCAGGGCTGAGAGTACATTATTAATTGAAATCCTTGTTTAGTTCCTCCATGTAGACCACTATTATAATTGCTGAAGAACTATTTTCAGCAGAATTCATAATGGGTAAAATCTCCTCAAAATGTATTGGAAGGAAATGTTTCGATTATAAGTGATGGTTTCAGAATATACACATGACATAGAGACACTGAATCCTTAGTCCCAGGATCAGGCAAAGATCACAAAATGCAACCTATTACCATTTGCCACAGATTGCATAGACAATTAAAATGCTGCTTGACAAGAAATTAAAATTAAAACTAGAAAAAATATTAAATAGAATTAATGTTTTCACTTAACAACAAATTAAATGGCCACAGTGTACTCTGACGGTAAATATAACTTTGCAATATAAACGCCTTACAGTTACAAATACCTTTGCTTACTGGACTACCTCTTGCTTTGTGACACTTTATGAATATAAATTGGACTAGTTGAACACATTTGCATTTTTTCTTATTAAACAGGGCATATCAAATCTCACTGGTTTAAAAACAAAAAGTTTCCTAGGAAAATGAAAGTTTTATGCAAGGTGAGGAGGCATTTCAAGCTAGGGTAGAAAGAAAATTAAATATCACCCTACACATTGGCCTAATATGGAAAAGCAATATTTCGTAAACTTATATAAGTATAAGG
This sequence comes from Ctenomys sociabilis, assembly GCA_004027165.1. Taxonomy (NCBI): domain Eukaryota; kingdom Metazoa; phylum Chordata; class Mammalia; order Rodentia; family Ctenomyidae; genus Ctenomys; species Ctenomys sociabilis. The sequence goes on along the minus strand of PVKA01003263.1, from coordinate 9,372 downwards.
TTAAATAAAACAGAAGACACAGCACTATATGAAAATGTTCAACATAGATTTTAAAAATAGACACAGCAATCATGCAATTCACTAATAAGCTGTATAAAAAGCAAGATGAGGATCTGAAGGACCAGTTTCACTAAATGACAACACAGACAGCAATGAGAGTGGAAACTGAGAAAAGAGACTTCCTCCTCTTTTTCTCAGTGCTTAGATATTTGAGAGGAGTTGGACAAAGGGGTCTTTGTGCAACACTGGAGAGGTGAAGGAGAGCTGCTATGGAAAACCAGTAAAGACAGCCTTGCCTTGGACACGGCGCTATACAGAACTTGGAGTTCCATGGCCTAACACTCATGCCTGTCCTGCTAAACACAACAATGCCATATCCAACCAGTACTATCATCATTATAGACACATCACCAGGCTTTCCTTTCAAAGCATACAATAAACAGATACACAGACTATGATTTCAAATGGCATCAGTAGTCTAGACTGGGTCCCCAACACTGAGCCATCTCAAGTGACTTTACTTGCCCCAGAAACTGCAATCTTAACGTTGGAAATAGTTCTAATTTTAAATTCTTGGTGATGCTGGTGAAATACCCAGGAGGCAGTGTCCACAAACATGACCTAACTTCTTGTAGCTCCATTCCCAGCTTCATTCATCATTGAAGGAAGCCTAGACTCCTACAGGCAGAGGCTGGCAAATTAAAGTACAGGCATGCACACTAAGCATGGATGGTGGTACACTGCTAACCCAAACCCAGGATGTCCGAAAGAAACATGTGCTGGAAAGCACACAAAATTACTACATAACTGGCATTCCCAGCTTCAGGGAGAGCTACCCAAGCTCTTGCCTCTCTCTGCCTTTTCAGACCTTCCATATATAGTTGCCCATCACTTTTACTAGAATAAAAACATGATGATGAAAACTGATTAGCTCCAACTATGTGTTATTTAAAAATTGTCTGTTAGGACTGATAAGCTTTAAAATACTGGTGCGAGGGAGTAGTTTTCTTATCCCCACCAATGGTTTGGAGTAGTCTATCTAATTTTAATTTGAGGATCGCCTCCTCACAAACACAAGACATCCTCAGTCTGGCATCTAGGTGAAGAGGTAAATCAAATGCATGAAACATTAGAGAACAACGAGACTCTCAAGATAAGATATTGACCAGTGCCTTCTTCAGTTTTTGATTTTTCTACTATTATGGGCTGATAACAAAAAGTCTTGGCAACCAAGATGTAGTTCATTGGAAATATAACCAACAAACACACAATCTCACTTAAAAAGACAGTACAGTTCCCTAACTAAAATACAGATAATTTAATTTAAAATAAAATACACATTTTTACTATTGTAGATGAGCATAACTAAACAAAAACACTTATAAAGTAAATAGAAGCTTGTGTACACTTACACTAAACAGTTTGCAACTAAATGTCACAGAGAAATATTCAGCTGGATATTGTTGATGCTTTATATTTTCTTGATGACAACTAAAACCACCATGAAAAGAAGAGAAAATGCAAACCAGAATAAACTACCCTTGCTATTTAAATGCCTTGAATAGTGTTGAGTTTCAGTGACATGATTTTCCACAATGATAAGCAACTCTTGGTAAGAAAAAGTATATAGTTTAAGAAAAAAATGTCATTTCCCCAAATTTGCCTAGTAGTTGCTTTACTGAAAAATCCCAAGCATATTAAAATGATCTAAAGTAAAAAAGATAGAATAAAAATATTAAGGTAGGGGTGTGTGTGTGTGTGTGTGTGTGTGTGTGTGTGTGTGTGTATTTATATCCTCACAACTGGTTAGTATACAGTGAACAAAGATATATTGACTTATACCCACTCTATTTCCACTCAGAGTATTAATAAAACTAATAAACAAGCTCCTTAAGCCTTGAATGTAACTTTACCAAGCTGAAACACAAGTGAGCTACAATTGAAAGGAAAGAAATCCCACATTTATCCTAGGCATCCACAAGATACAACCCCTTTAACCCTGAAGTGTAGGCCTATTTATGAAAAACTACATGATGAAAGCCTATTGTTGCACATTTTAACTTTTAGAAGAGAATAGGTTGGATCCCTATGTAAACTTCATGAAGATTTACTTACACAACAATCAATTCTTTCACTGGGAATGGTTGAGAAATACCCTACTTTTATTACACCTAAATCAGAAACTTGGAGAAAAGAAAGAAGACTCAAATATATGTAAATGTACTCAACACCACCACACGATAAATAGATGGATTCATTCTTTAATCATGTAAGTAGAAGTTGAGAAATTTCCAAGCCTCTACATCATTTCATTTTCTTTGTCATATGTGTATAGCCATCTGTCAATTTAAAGGAAATAATTGAGACAGAATAATAGCTGTTTGTGTTTTGTTTTGTTTTGTTTGTCTTTTGAGACAGGGTCTCACTCAGCAGTTTGAGCTGACTTTCAGCTCACGTTGTAGCCCAGGCTGATCTTAAACTTGCAATGCTTCTCCTGTCTCTGCCTCCCAAGTGCTAGGATTACATGCCTGGCCTCCATGCCCAGCTTCTGGACATATATTTTATGGATATATATAACACAATCAAAAATATGATAAATGTTTATTTTTTTTACAGTAAAGGACATACTAATCTCCCTCAAAATACTCTCCCTTGATTTGAGCATGCTTATCCCATTCTTTGTTACCTTCTGAAACTGCTCAGGAAGTCTTTTCTCCTCAATATCTCTAGTTGCACTGTTATGGGCCCTTTGGTATCCTAAGTCATTTAATTTACCTTTCATGGTCATTTTGAGTTTGAGAAGATCCAAAAGTCAAACAGCACCAGCTCTGGTGAATAAGAGCAATGAGGACACATCATAATGTTTCTATAAGACTGCCTTCCTGTGCATGGCACTCAGCTCCATCACTAGGCAGTGACATTCACCTCCTTTTTGATCACATCTCATACACACATTCACAAAAGAGGACTTCCGGAACTGCCTCAGAAAGATGAAAAAATGTTGGGATATGTGTATTCAAGAGAGGAGGGGTTACTGGCACACAGGTTTTATATAATTTTACTTTAAACATTCACATAGATTTTGATCACATCTTGTATCCTGCATAACTACTCCTTAACTTACAGAACATTTTTATTGAGATTTAACATGAGATCATAGCAAGTTACAAGTGTGACACAAAGAGCTAAACAGTAAGCAAGGAAATCAAGATTGACTAGTTTGCTAATGAAAAAAAAAGAGGATTTACATGCCCAACACGAAAGCTGAAATGTAGGCATACCTAGAGATAATTCACATAGACACCACTAATTGTGCTAAGTGTCACCCTTCTTGTCCAAGAACAAGAAGCCCTAGTTACCAGGGTCCATGAAGCTTTTCTCCCTTTAAGAAGAACCAGTCTACAAAAGGCTTAGAAGTTGGTGGACTCAGACCACTCCAGGAAACTCTGCTGGTGTTTCCATTATAAACCACATTTCAGGAGTTTACAAGTTGACTGTTTTTAAAATATATTAGGTTCATAATGAGCTCACACATCCTTAAAATGTTCTTTTCTGCTCTCCTTTTTAAAGTATGGCCACTTTTGTGAGCAAATCATAAACAAAATTTCAGGTGATTATTTTTGGCTAAGCTCCAAGACACAATGGCTGAATGTTTAAATACAGTAAAAGGACTAATTATTTTCTTCATTTTGAAAGTGGAATAGAAGACCAGCATAAGAAATTCTCTATAGTACTTCTGCTTTAAGGTATTCTTCTGCAATATTTTCATTCAGGAGTTCAGGATCCCAGGCATCTTGCTATAAATATGCAATTGAACTTCAAAAACTCCATGTCTACATCTGGAGACTTATGCAATAATCACTCCAGCCTTAGACTTCCCTAAGGTTATTAGTGGTCAAAATTACATGTACCATGAAGGCCAGGAAGACTCTCAGAATGGAACCGAAAGCCAGGTGGCAGGACACCTCCACTTAGTTACCACCACAAACCCCAAAGTCAAACCAACCTCAGAGTTCTACAAGCCCTTTCCCTGTGCCACTTCCCAGCTTAAAACAGTCTAGGGCAGAGCTCGGCAGGGAACTGAGCTGATGAGTAGCTTAGACCTCTAAAACCATTTCTTTCAAAGCTGAAAGAGAAAAAAAAAATGGAATGTGTTTCTGCCAAATATAAAAACTCTCCTCCACAGAAGTCCCGGACACCTTCAAGGGTCTATAAAAGAGGAAGGCAACAGAGGTGTCAAGACCAGGGATACCTCAATCACAAGGAATGGATTTCTGGGCCTCTTACTTGGAAAATGACAGTGTGAGGTACCACTGAATTCCAGGACAGTGGTCCTAGACCAGGCTAGGAAAAAATCATCTTGACACAGTGACTCTGCTGCTAAATGCCCTTCAATTCGGCCACAGTCTAGCATCTGAGAAAACTGTGTTTTCCCTGAGTTTGTGAGTTGACAAAACTCCCCTACTCACAGAGCATTTCACCCTCAAGCCCTTGTCATGAGCTGAAGACTGGACAGGGAGCCACATCCCAAAAGGAAGAGACAGACTTACTTGTGCACGTGGTCAACGAACTTTTTAAATGGCAAATGTGCAAAAACCACAAGTAGTGCTAATGAAAAGCACACAAACCCCAAAATCTAACCTTCCACATGTAGGTTAAAGGTCAAAAATACCCTGAGACACTTATATTTATTGACAGGACAAACTTTTCCATCTGTTTCTAATTTCATTCATGATGGATCATTGACCTCAGTAGAAAAACCCAGTTAGTAATAAATGAAATTAAATTTGTACTTTTTCTATAATTTTAAGGAACAGAACCCACTCATTACCACTACCCATTTATCAACCAAGAAGAACTAGTGTAATACATAATACTGTCTTAAATTATTGGCCTTGATCAATAAACATAAAACTTCAAACTCAGAAGAAATGGAAATGTAGTCTAAATTGATGGATAGTTTACATAAAAATTATGTATTCAATATTTAGTAGATGGAATATATCTTGGTTACACTTCTCTTGTTGCTAGGACAATAAGCCTGACACCCAACATTAAGGAAGAAGAGATTTATTTAGCTCACAGTTAGTTGGAGGCTTCAGTCCATACTCAGCTGGCTCCAAGGCAGAGTGGCACATGGCAGAGGGCAGCCTTTCATGGCAGTGGAAAACAACAAAGAGCAAAGGGAGAGGCAGCAGCTGCAGCAGCTAGAAAGTCTCTCTCCCCTCTTTACATTTTGATGCAGATTTATCTGCTCCAGGGAGGAAATAGCACCCACACCCACAGTCCCAGCATTGGATCATGAATTAATTACAAATTCTAGAACCCACCCCATGACTGTATGTATGTCTTCGGGGGCACACCTAGACAGAAACCATAACAAAATGATACCTTTAAGCCATGAATAGCTACCAGCCAACTTTCCTTAACCATGAGCTAGGTTAAGGGGAGTGCCAACACTCTCAGCTAGTCTTAACTACTGAAATCCAAATTGCCAGACTGATACAAGAAAGGAGGCCAGAGGGAGGAAAAGAAGAGTTTTTGTGCTAAAAGAGTACTTTCCTATTGCTTTCACTGTGTGAGGGGAATTGGATCCATTTTCCATCTACACCACATATCTCCATCTCTGTGCTCCTGACATCTGGGCCCAGACGACCCTCCACTGTGGAGTATTTAGCAGCACACCTGGATTCCACTCCTAGGGCGCCAGCAGTACCCCCTCCCCTATGACAACCAAAGATGTCCTCAGACATTGCCAAATGTGCTCTTGAGAACAAAACTGACTCTGGTTGAGTGCCTCCAACCTATACCATAAGAGGAAAGAGTAGTTAGCAAGGAAATGAATCAATAAGCAGACATAATAAATCTGAAAACATGGAGCTTTGGGTGTTACAAGTTCTTCCTTCCCTGAGCACGTGTGCCTTGTGGAACTGTCAGAGTGATCCACCCAATTCCAATGTATACACAAGTTGGGTTCTGAAAGTTTTGAAATTCTCATTTGGAACCCAACACCAAATTTTCTCACAGAAATGTCTATTGTGCTATGTAGGATCAGAGGCCAGGTCACCAACACAGAGACACATACCACAAACAACATATATACTTGACTGACAACATAACTCAAAATGTAAAGGAATATATGATTGTGATACCAGGAATGAAACACCACAGGAAAAAACAAATAATAAATAATAGACAGTAATTTCTTATCTCAATACTTAAGGAAATATAATTTTTATTAGAATTCTAGGTTGATAGAGACCCTATACAGGTTCTAAAGAGGGCGATTAGACATTCTAAGTGACAAGACCTCTGAATTCCTTAAGGATAACAGTTAGAGCTTCTAGGGAAATTTGTATAATTTGCTTCCTTCCCCAGAAAAACATCCTTTAAAGAAAAGAACATGGTATGCAGGATGAAGGGCCACTAAAGGAAAGAAGTACTGAGGATCTGTGAAAGTATTAAGAAACCTTTGCCTACAACTGAATGTATGTGAACACACAGAACGAGAGATTAACTGTGGTGTACTGAGGAGTAAGCCACCAATGAGGATCAGCATTCTACCATGAAGGTATATCCCAAGGCTGAAAACCACCAATTAAGTCCTGCCTCTCATTTCCTTGATGTGACATCTAGGGAACCCATAGAGAGATGACGTGACTGGCCCACAACTCACATCCCACAGATGATGAGTAGCCGGAAGAGTAGCTCTGGCTAGGATTCCTTGAATTCGTGTCCCTGAGCCCTGGGGAAGGACCAGCTGGGAAACTACACTGGAAGACTAAACTTGCACAGGGAAGAGCAGCTAGACATGAGGAAGACAGATGGAGACATGGGAGCAAGAAGACCTGGGCCAGCTGCTGAGGCTCTTGAAGGAGCTGAGGGCTTGCATGCCCATGCAACTGAAGGTCAGCTCCTTCGGAGTGCCCCTCTCCCATCTTCGCAATAAATGCAATACCCTTCTTTCTTGAGCTTCCCTCTAGAGGAAACCAAATATTCACACAGAAACTTCTCAGCATTAGACATAAGTACACACCAGGACACAAAACGAAGCTGCCAAACACTGAAGCTGCAGACACAGTGTTCTCTGGGTATCTCTTTTCTCCCTTTTCCTCTCTTATCCCCCTACCTATCCTAGAATCAATTGTCATTAAAATAGAATTAATTTGGTGCATCTTCCTGCTTGATATGACATCAAAAGACAATAGTGATTTTGGTCTATGGGAGTCCACACGCCTGAGCAGCCCTTATAAACTCCCAGAGGCAGCATTATAAGGACAGTGAGTCAGGAAACTGACAGGAGCTTTAGTCAGTTGCAAAAGTGCCTAAAAGATAACCTGGCTCTCAGATTCTCAGACAGAAAGGCTCCATTCAAGGAAAAAGGATGACATATTACGCCTTCCATATAATTTCCAGCCAGAAGAACCAAACATCCCTTTGAACACTAGACAGTACAAGTTTAGGCTCACCTTTAAAAATCAAATCCTTGTAGCCACTCTATGGCAGCTATCATGTCCTTTAAGCGCTATTTAAATAATTTACTTTAAATAAATACTTTGGCGTTAAACTCAAAGTAAGCCTCACAAAGAAAAAAACACAAAGTTACCTATTTTTTTAACTTGGACACATGATAGCTTTTATTTTTTTTTCTGTGGGTACAAGGGTAATAGACAACAACTGTAGAAGAGAAACAACAAAATCTTCTGGGGACCATGTATAGGAGGAGCTGCCACTCTGTTGATCCTACATGCTATGATAAAAACTGGACCATGCTAGAGGAGGTCAACTGCCACACAAACATGGACAAAGAGAAACATCCCTGTGGGGAGGGCAGAGGTGGTATGAAGAAGAAGAGCTGAAGCCTACTACAACAATGCTGAGTGACTGGGCAAGGACATGGTACCTATCTAAGTGCCGATCTTGTTTTTCCTGAACCACATAGGGGCTCCACACCATCAGCGTATTGACTGGCGCTCTGGAAGTCCAGGTCTCTTTGCCTAGAAGTTATCGCTTAGCCCAAAGTTGACCCAATTTTCTTAAGTAGAAACCATGGACATCACGTAACCATGGTAACTGAGTGTAAAATGACAGCCCTTGATGTCTCAAGGAAAAGTGAAGTTCATTTGATCCTGTAAACTGGAGACTGAAACAACGCACACCAAGAGAGACGACTCCGCAAAGAAACCAGAACAACCTGAAAATGAGAGCATGCTCTGAGCAGGTGACAGTTGACTGGTAAGACCAGTTCAGAGGGGGGAAAGAAAGAATGATTATTGAACCTAGCCACTAAGCAGATGCCTTCTGGTTAATATTTAACATATTCCAAGAGGTATTCACTACTTTTATTAGAAAGTAAACAATACACGTTGTGTCAAGTAATAAACACACTGCAGTACTGCAATGCGCCCACCTATGTCTGGGGTTTTCCACATATTAAATGCATCCATGAGGGTGCAGGCTGAGCTACTGCAAGAAAGAGACCCCAAAATACAGCACCGTCAGCAAGAGAAGCATTTTTCTTCTTGCGTCACAGTCTAGAATTAACCAAACAATCTGGGTAGGACTGTTCTGCAAAATCACCCAAGGCTCTAGATTCCGTGAAGCTTCTTGACCTGCCATGTCCTATGATGTTCATATGGCCAGCGTGGACTCACCACCATCTGTTGACTTTTACACTCATTGGAAGGAGGAAAAAATGCAAAGGTGGGCAGGTGGCTTCCACCTATAAGTTACAGAGAGTTGAAATATAATTCACTCAATTCTTTTGGACAGAATCCTAAGGTATGACCCTCTCATGCCAAGGAAGCTGGAAATTACCCTGAATGGCCATACACTGTATTTAGCCAAAGCTTGACTTACAGTATTACAGGAGGAAAGAAAAGGAAAAAGTAGTAGAGACAATTTAAAGTCTCTGGCATCTTACCTATTTCCAATAGTCCTATATTACATTACTTTTTATGTATTGACAATGTAGTTAAAACTACCAATAATTTCTTCATCACCACAATAGAAAGTGGCAGGAGTATATTTCAAATCAAGGCCCTCAACTTCTGCAAATGGGAAGACAAAGGAGAGATGAAGGAAAAGGCAAGGGAAGTAAAGAGAAGAGGGTAAAAAAAGAAAACCTCAAGGGGCTAAGGAGATAGCTCAGCAACCTAAATGCCTGCCTGGCAAGTGCAAAGACCAGAGTTTGATCCCCAGTACTATATGCCATGCTGGCCATGAAGCTGAGTATGGTGAGTACATGCCTGTAATCCCAGTGCTTGAGAGACTGATACTGGAGGATCACTACCAGTTTGAACTGCATAGTGAAACCCTGTGTCCAATATATTGGGGACTGGGGATACAGCTCAGTGGCCTAAGCACCTGCTT